>JAQJVL010000771.1:287553-384569 GCA_035578905.1 Stictocephala bisonia | reverse complement strand
AAATGTCAATAGTGCATTATTTACAAAACCATCTTCGTTTCCGGCATGAACAATGATTATTCTCTCGCCCTTACTAATTGGGGTTTTTAAACCTGCCTCGCTTCCATCACTCCAACTCAAGAGTTTTGTGTGTGTAGAATGAACGTATGTTTCGTCCATATAGATTACAGGCCTACCTTCCGATCGATAACTTTGGACACTTCTTAAATATTTCAAACGTAGTTCCCTTATATCACTTTTTTCAATTAATATTTTTCTGTTATTGACTGATTTCCTCCAGCGAAAATTTAGCTTGTGCAGAACCTTGCCAAGCGACCATTTACTCCCAGTAAAATTAATTTTTTTTCTCAGAACTGGCAGTAGAGTTTTTATTGTAGGTCGTTCACCGTTAATTTTGTGGAACTCATTTACAGTTCGTCTGACTACGCACAAATCAAAGTCATCTAGCTCCGTTTTGCTCTTTACTCTGTGCCTATTTTTATTTGGAGTATTAAACTTGGTTCCAGTCTGGACAACGGTTCTGTTTTCTGCAACTATTCTCTTTACAGACGTCAGGGATATACCTGTGGCTTCTGCTACACGACATTGAACCTGCTTTATATTTATTGCAGCTCCAGTTTCCGCTTCACGTTTCATAAACTTATACACATTTGCAATAATCTCTCGACTTTGGCTATGCAATACTTTTCGTCCTCCAATTAGTTTACGGTGCTGCTGAGCTTCCATTTAATATCTATATAAACAAAATAACAATAATCAATCACTACATAACACACTAAAGAACGACAGAACAGGCACGTGAACGCTAGATGTAGGCGCGACGGAGCGATTCGTCACTAAGGATAGCCAGCAGTGAACTGAGCCAGTGAGCCGGCCGCTACCCCCACTCCTAAGTCTGAGCGTTAGTCTACTGCGCATCTTTGGCCCACGGCTCTTGCTACAGCTGCTCAGGTGTACATACCACAATTCTTGGAATAGTCGGACCGCTAGCGCAGCTCAGTCAAGTCTCATTTGAATGCAAGGCAATCGCGCCCTTCCGTGCACACTACCAACGCGTTTGTCGCAGTAGTTTTTCGCCCTCCTTCAATGGTACTCCTTCTCTGTGCATACCACTTGGATCTAGCTGAGTACGACTGGTGCATGCGATTCCAGAATGGAGTGGAACAGTTTTGTAAATTTCCATTGTTGTAAACATGTCAGAATTGGACACTGGACGTTTTATTATTAAAATTGATCAGCACAATGGATTTTACAATCACCTGAACATTCCTACAAACGCAAAAAAGAAATAAAAACTATGAATTATATGTACATGAATATACATGTATTATATTATATTTACAATACAGTACTATATAAGTGTCAGATTTGTTGTGCTACATATTTATAAATGTGTTATTTGTATACTTTAATGCATACATAACATTAATGACTTATGATTGAATCATTTTTTATTTATGAAAGTAATAATCATAGATTTTTACACTTATGACTATAACTTAAGTGTAAAATCTATGACAAAAGCTGTAGGTCCCTTAGATGCCCTGGCTATGGGCTTATTAATAAATTGTCCTTTCTGAGCCAAGTTGAACACAGTTACTAACAAGACTACACAGGGCATCCCTACTCACCCTACACTCAAGTAATCATTCATATTTCCCTAAAATACGTAAAATCTGTGTCAGCATCTCAAATTTGAATAATAGTACACAAATAATATTAATCAGATATTTTAACATTAACATAAATCCAATGAGACAAAATTCTTTTTTAACCTACAGTACTTAGCTCTTTTGACTTATATTACATAAACAATTATAACACCAGATAGGAATGTTGTTTGAAAAATACCTCGTATTATACAAATCTCAATCTTAGTATTAGTATATATAATCCAAAAACGATGTACTCAATCATCATGAAATCTCCAGTACCACTGAACATAATGTTTGATAAAATATGGAGGAAAGTTACCTTTTGTATGTTTGTGTCACAACAGAGGTCTGGGTGTCAGAGATGAGAGGTGGCCAAGATTGAGGATGTCGTCCAGACTTTCCAGTCAGCCAAAAATCAGACCAAGACTATGTGATTTAGATTTGACTATGAGCTGTATATATCCTTTAGTTCATCAGGCTATTAATCAGTTCCCTTTACTATCAAAACAAGTGAACGACATAAAACAAACATTTATTACCTTATAAGTACAAAAATTATGGTGATCGATTTCGGTAAACTACGTTAATCATCCTCAGATCAGAGTTAGTCACAAAGGAATGACATTGGTGTTATGCTGCCTATAAACTCATAACGGTTGGCTGGAATCGTCAAAATTGCGACTAAGTAGCGTAGTTGAACACCATGTCATTCCTTTGTGAATACCTCTGATCTGAGGTAAATGGTTTACCGAAACGATCACCATAATGTTTGAACATTTTGTAATTGTAGAAACATTTTCTATTTACTCTGTATGGAAATTTTGTACTGTGGCGCAATTTAAGCTAAAGCACGATTTAAAGACAAGTGGTGTGCATAAGAAAACCTTAAGTATATGCAGAGGCTGTCGGCCAAGTTGGTTTTAATCCCATAAGAAGAATGTTATTTGCGAATTCATATTTTTTCGTTATTTTACTAACTGAAAATTGTGTATGAGATGTCATTTTAAACGTTATTATGAGTTCACAAAGCAATTCAAACACAATTTCATTCTTGATCAAATGCCTATTATTTATTCATAAGACGCCGATCATCAAGATATGGGTGAATATGGATTTCGAATGAGTGTGATGAGTGTAGATGAGCGAATGTAGTCATTGTTACAAACTAAGGCCGACTATTCCTTAGAAAGTGTCATTAATTAATAGCCCAATGACAAATGAACAACCGGTGATTATCAGCTGATCCTTCTCAAAATGTTTTGACTCTGATTGGGATTGAACTGAGAACCTTTAGCACATGAAGCTTGGATTGAACCAACTACACTACCGACCAATTAATAACAACATGGCGTCCGCTCAATGGTTGCTATCGGCGTGGACACTACCAGAGATGTCTGGGGTGTCCATTGTGAGTATAGTCAGTGTCCAGGTGTTGTTTAGGGGAGAGAATTGAGTATCAGGTCGTCAATTAGCTGAAAACCTGACCAATATTACATGGTTCGAATTCTATGTAAAGATTAAGGTGCCTTAGTTACCCTGGTTACCTATTGTGCTATTAATAAATGGCCCTTTCTGAGCATACGTCAAAGTTAGTTAGTAACCTGACTACACAGATCATCCACACTCGTAAAATCATTAATATTTGCCTTAAAATACGCATAGAACTTTGTCTTATATCTGAGACAAAAACCAGATCAAGTTATGGAGCAACAATCAAGTGGAAAGATGCTTTGATACTGTGTCCGTTACAGGAAGCCCTTGGGATTGATGAGACGAAGATAGCCCGAATGGCACCAAAGCCCTTACCAGAAGACGTGGAGCGACAGATCAAGGAGGAACTAGGGCGGCTGACCGTGGAGCGGCCCCAAAGAGAGTGCAGTGGATCCTCTGGAGTTCGAAACAAGTCCCTGGACCCTGCGGAACCTGAAAACATGGAAGGCTTGTGGAATATGCTGGCTACCTATGACGAGTTTGTAGTCACTCCACCTGGGTGAGTGAAAGTTAGTAAATTATGTTTTAGTTTATATTTTACTAATGGAGAAGTTATTTTATTTTATTTTCCAAAGTATTTCAGTTATTGATATAATTGGCTGAGATGGATATATGATACATCTATCAAACCGTTAAGTATTCGAAAAAAAGAATATTCAAAATTATTGACCCACCCGCCCACCGATACACGCACAGTGGTATTGACCCACCTGCCCACCCATACACACACAATGGTATTGACATACCCACCCACCCATACACCCACAGTGTTATTGACACACCCGCTCATCCATACACGCACAGTGCTATTGACCCACCCACCCACCCATACACGCACAGTGGTATTGAATATACACACATAGTGGTATTGACCCACCCACCCACCCATACATGCACAATGGTATTGACACACCCGCCCACCCATACACGCACAGAACATGATAAGACCATTACAATATTTAAGAAGAAAGTATATTAAAATTCATTTTTTATAATTTCGAAGATCTTAAAAAACACAACCTACAAAACCCAAATCAATACACCTTATAAAAAATGTCAGTTGCCATTGAACTTATTAAAACTGACCAACTAAACAATAAATATGGTGCTAAAAACTTTTATCAACATACTGCCATAAAATTAAAAAACCTCACAGGAATCTCAAGTCCGCAAAAATAGGTTAAAAGAACCCGATTACCTAATGTGACTTAAGATCCTGAGGTGTTGTCTTCTTATTCCTATAAGTATGGACCTTTGTAGCGAGGGTGGAAGACTGGGACCACATAAATCAATTAGCTGGTCACAGTAGCACTTTTTCAGCACTGACATTTATTTTCCTTTGTGAAATGTAGGTAGGTCGGGAAATGCTTGAAATGCCCTGTACTTGTTTACAATTTTATAAATTAGTTTTACAAAATTATAAATGCAATGTTGCATAAAAATGTCAAGTGAATTCATTCACTATATGTCAACGTGGAGTGTTGTGTACACACACAAATATGGAATATATATGACCATTCTGACGGATTTCAGGTTCAATGTGTACCAGCAGGCGAAGCCTCATTGGCTAGACCAAGAACCAATTCCATGGACTGAGAGAGAGAAGGCCCGAAGAAAGTGTCTTCGGTGGCTCCGGGCCTACCACCAGACAGCACACACACAGCCAAAAATGGATGTGAATTAGATTTAAAACTTATTTGACTGTAAAATAAAGAAAATATATGTTTATAATGGGTAAAAATATATTTAACAATGATATTAAAACTAACTGGGGCATTGGATTTGCTCAGGGGGTTGATAGTATATGAAATTGTGTGATAGTATGGAATAAAGATAAACTTAAAATTATAGAGTTGAACAATTGATTGTTATTGGAAACATGTTTAGTTATTTGATTTATTTTCAGTTACTGCATCACTTTTTCAACTCAAACATCACTGTTCTTTTTTATCCACTCACTTTGGAGATTTTACTTCTTTCTCGGTTCTTCCCATCATCACTGATATTTGGATCTAACAAATCTTGCTTTATAAACAACCCCTACAAAACAGGTTTCTAATGGTTCAAAATGTTCTAGAACATACCACAACATTCGAGAATACTCTTGAATGCTCTATACATTTCTAGAAAGTAAAACTTCAGCCCTCATATCTTCAACACCAGATAAAAATGGGAATCTTCTTCATAGATTGGGGATATAGGGTTATCACTCCATATAACCACAATAACTTGGCTGGCACATCTTGATCGTACAGGCATTTGTTAGAGTTTGAGGAGTTTTAGTGGAACTTGGTTAATACTGTTGGCCAATTTTAATTTCATATTTCTAGAGCCGGTTTTAAAGACATCAAATCTAGAGGCCATTCAAATATCTGATTTAAAAAAACACAAATTTTGAGAATAGTATTTTGGTATTAACTATAATCAATTAGTTTTGAAAATTACTTATTCCGGTTATAGTACCCAATATCCAGAAATTTTTTTGTCAAGTCTTGTATATTATTATTTTTATTTCTACCTAATATTAGTAATAATGTTTGTACTTGCTTATTCATGTGTCTCCTCAGGAATATTCCATGACAAGAAATGGACCACAACAGGCGTGGACCACGAGAAGATTTGTGGACAATATTTTGACGAGTTTGGCTTTATAAGGCCACGCTTGTTTCATTCTTTCGAAATGATCTTTTTTTCAAGTTTTGGTTCTCCACTCATCCCAACTTTCCACTCAAAAATCTTTTACCTGAACGTGTCTTGTCTGAAATTTCCGTGTTGTACCTGCTGCTTTAAGGTTTTATTTTATTGCATCAATCCATTTAATTTTTGTTTGTTTCACCCTACTTTGATTTTCATATAATTTGTTTAGTTAACCTAGTGAGTTCTATTCTATTGATATGGCCAGAGAATTTTAGTATTCGTTTTTTCATGTCAAAATTTATTTCATTAATTACTAATTAAAGTAATTTCTATATTACTTTACGACTCTACGTTTGAAAGTCAGTATTTAACCGACCCAATATTTTTCTCATAATCCTTCTTTCTTTTTTTTTTAATTTGTTTAATTAAACTGTATATAAGTAAGCCATAAGAATCAGTAAATGGCTTACACTTAAGAACGGAGAGTGGAGACGTAAAACATAACCAAGAGATAAATACGACGACCATGGCGTAACAAACACAAATAAAATCAAGAAGATTGAGATGGGAATGTATGCACGTGAACTACAGAAATAAGATATGCTGTATGCAGATGCTACTGAAATAAGCAAGGACGGGAAGACCAGAAGAAAAAGTCCTGTAGTAGACCAAAGAAGATGGTGGGATGGTGTCAAGACTGAATTTGGAGCACTTGGGCCACAACTGAGAAGGCAGCAGACAGAGGACAGTGAGAATCTTTGGCCATGGGAGTAAATATAAGTTTAATTGATTAACAGATTCAATGGGATAAAAAGTTTAGCTATTTTATAATCAGATAAATACAAATTAAAACTAGATTACTACAGTGTACACTGTACTAATGTTTACTTTAATTCGTTGTACTAGCCTTCTACTATTACTTTGTCAAAATGTCCTAATGTCACTCATACATTACATTTGTTACAATGATACAACATATTGGCTATGCTCTTTATACGCTTTGCTGGCCTATTCTTCTATCAATGAGAAACATCTTCCTCTTGCTGGGCCTAGGTACTCCTGTAAAGAAAACTTAAGAATGACTGTAACTCAGCTACTTGAGGACAAAGTGTTTGGGAGATTCTAGGAGATAGGTTCCATGCTCGGTTCTCTTAATACTGACACGGCGTCCGCTCAATGATTGCCATCGGCGTGGACAAGAGAGGTCTGGGGTGTCCATGGTGGATGGTAGTCAGGGTTTGGATGTTGTGTAGGGAAGAGAACTGAGTGTCAGACTTGTCAGTTAGCTGAAAATCAGACCAACACTACGTGGTTCGGATTCCACGTAAAGCTGTAGGTCCCATAGTTGCCCTGGCTATTGGGCTATTAATAAATAGTCCTTTCTGAGCTAAGTCGAACTCAGATAGTAACAATGACTACACTCGTTCATCTACACTCATCATATTCCCCCATATCTCTACGATTGGCGTCTTAGAGATGAATAAATAAATGAATAAATGACTTAGCTGCAACCCAAGGACACTCAAATATTTTTTTATTTGAAGACATTGTTGCTGAGCACTCAAATGCAAATGACCATTGAGAATCTCTGCAGGCAGTGTTTTCTATAAGTATTTTCACTCTACTGTTGAGCCTGAGTTGCTTTTATAAATGATTCCTGCAATGTTTAGGAATGAAAAATAAACAATGTCTGTATCCAAGTGATTCTAGGTGTATGGTACCCAAAATTCATCTCGTCTACCATGTCCATGTCTGACTTGGTGCTATTGAAATACAAGTTTATTTCAGGTTTTTTTCAAATCACTGCCTTGAATTTCAACAACATAGTTATTATCTGTATGCAGTGTCAATAGAGGCAAATATACTTTTTGTTTTTTTTTATATTTAATTGTTTAGTCCTTCCAATGACCAAGCCATTTTAATATATATATTACAAATAATCATACATATAATTTATACAATTTTACACAATGGTTACATAAACTAGATCACGTAATATGTGCAAATAAAATTGAATAGCATAGACATTTTATGTGGAACAAAAACTCAAATATGCATGGGTATATTACAAACCAGGTTAGGTTAGGTATGACCTATAATTGAAATAGAGTAAACTCATTCAACCGTTGAGTTCTAAGGGGATGGCTCATTGGCGGCTAAAGGTAGGGGCTTGGGGGGGGCTAAGCCCCCCCAAATATTTGGAAATCAATGGGCGATAATAATGTTTTTTTGTGGTAAAAGAAAAGAGGATCTTTTCCGTTATACGTATACCACTATTTAATGTCGGATCTTTTCCGTTATGTGTCAGCAATCCCAAAATATTTCCATATACATCGTGCCGCGGCAGTTATGGTTAGGTTAGGTTAGCATAGCCTATTGTAGAATGTTTTTACAAATTACAGGTTCATTCTACAATATAATAACCTAACCTAACCATAACTGCCGCGGCGCGATGTATATGGGCGGCCTCGATGTATTGGGATTCTAAAGGTTGAAAATGAGGAAAACATGTTTTAAATCAATAAATTGAATACCGTGTTCCGTTATTTATACCAAACAATGGTTAAAATGTATTATTCAATATATTTAAATAGTGGTATACGTATAACGGAAAAGATCCAGAAAAGAATAACGTTGAAACACAAATTGACAAATAGTATAAGTTAAAATGTTATGTTCATTAAGCCTTAATATTATTTGCTTATTACAATATTATAAACATGACAAAGCTCTAATAAATATTTCAGAATGTGCTACTGTACTATGATCTGGAAATGCCGTATATAGTAATGCACCTCGGAGCGGGCGAGGTTCACCCTGCGCAGTGCACATGCACGCGCTCTCCCCACTACCAAGTTTGACCTTGTAAAGTAAAAGTCATCATCCCGACTCCCTCCATTGTCGTCGTGATGTGACGCTGTACCGGTATTAGGTTATGATGTTGTATTGACTGACAGTAAGTGGTTTCGGCGGTGTTAATTTCTATATACATTTAACGACGGTGATATTCCGCAATGAAGCGTGTCACGGACTATTTTAAAAAGCTAACCAGTGACAATAAACTAAGTGATGAAACGACGTTATCAACTGCAAGTGTACAGTCATTGCCTAGTAGGCCTACGAGCAGTAGCTGTGCTGTGACCGTTGGTGTTCAAATGGACGTGGACCATCTTACAAGTGAGCAAATTAGTTTAGATCTAGGGACTAGAGAGTCAGGGCCAGTGCAGCCCAAACAGGCTAATTATCCTTTCACAGTATTTGGCAAACAAAACCGATCATTTTCAAAGACCTATTTTGATCAGTATCCTTGGCTGGAATACAGTTTAGTAAAAGACGCAGCATATTGCTATGTTTGTTGAATGTTTGACTCTAACCTCTCCTCTTCTGAGGAAGTATTTACAAAATATGGATTCGGAAACTGGAAAAAAACTAAAGAGAGATTTGATAAACACGAAAAATGTAAAAGCCATCTTCTTTGTTGGGAAAAACATTTAATGGATAAACAGTCCAGGGAGAAGGGTAGTGTTATGACATTATTGTCAAATGCTCACAGAGAAGAGGTTGATAAAAATAAACAGTATTTAAGTAAAGTTGTTGAAATTATAATATTTCTCGCAAGTCAGGGCCTTCCTCTAAGAGGGCATGACGAGAAACTCGACTCAGAGAACCGAGGGAATTTTCTTGAACTCTGCCAGTTTCATGCCAGACACGATAAATTATTTAATGATGGCTTTCAGAGTACCATATCATTTTGCAGTAAAATCATACAGAATGAAATAATTGATCTGATGGCAACTATGCTCACGGAGAAAATTGTCGATGAAGTAAAATCATGTGGTTTCTTTTCTGTTATGGTCGATGAAGCTAGGAGCTATAAAGATCAACAACTGTCCTTATGTATTCGCTATGTCGACAATGAACTGTGTCCCCATGAACGTTTTCTAATGTTTAGGAATTTTTCTAATGACCGCAATGCTGAAGAGCTTGCTTCACTTCTCTTAAATATTTTGGAACAATTGGGAATACATGACCTTCCAGTAATAGCTCAAACTTATGACAGAGCTTCAGTCATGTCAGGGAAACATGCTGGTTTACAAACAATAATTAGGCAAAAGTATCCTGCAGCCATGTATTTTCATTGTTATGCTCACAAAGTCGCCTTAGCTGTAACAGACATGTGTAAATCTGTAGAAAGCTCAAATCTTTTATTTAATGGCCTTCAGGCACTATATGTGCATTTCTCAAAGCCATCTCATCATGATGTCTTGAAGAAGGCGGCAGATCTCATTCAAACAAACCAAGGCTTAAAGAAAACTCCTGTTGAAATATCTTCTCAGAGCACTACAAGATGGGCATGTAGGTATCAAAACTGTGAACAGCTGATCAAGCACTTTGATGTAATAACAGAAGCGCTGAAATTTGAAACTGACCAATGTGAAAACATTGATGCAATTGAAGCTGTGGGAATTTTGAATACTATAACAAAAGGAAGCTTTTTAGTTAATCTCTTTGTCTTCCATCAAGTGTTAACTCTTACTCACATCTTAAGCCAACAACTGCAGCACAGTGAGGCTACACTGGGAGCAGCGTCACAAGTAATTAAAGCTACTATTAAATCTTTAAAAGAGAAGAGAAGTGAATCAGAATTTTCAAAGATCTGGACAAAAATAACTGAGTTCACTGAAAAATATGATATTTCCTTGGAGAATGTCAGGAACTAGAAAAGAAAAAGGGAGACGAGCGTTCTTTTGAAAGACAGCGCAGTAATGTCGACAATCGGAGTAGAAGAGGAAATTGTTGAGGGAGAAGGCGAAGGACAAGACACAGTTAAAAGGTTTTGGAGAGCTCGAGTTTATTTTAAAGTTCTTGATGTTATAATTGAACGATTGAATGAAAGATTCAATGAAGAGTCACTAAAGTTAGCTTTAGCTGTTGATGGATTGTTCAATTTGAGTTTTGAAAAATCGAAAGCCTTTCTTGAACATTATGACGGGATATTGAGAGTGAACACCACTTTACTTGAAGCAGAAATGGCAGTAGCCAATAATTTACTTAAACTATCGCTGCAAAAAAATACAAAAGAAAAAAAGCGATTAGTGTCAGAGTTAAGTTTGATGAGTTGAGAAAAATAGTTAAGCAAGAAACTTTTCCTAACTTATTTATGGCAATTTAGCTCGCCGCTTCTATTCCCATCAGCTCAGCGTCGTGTGAAAGAAGTTTTTCTGCTATGAGGAGGGTCAAAAACTGGCTGAGAACTTCAATGCTGCAAGAGAGATTCTCAAACCTTTCTTTGTTGTACATAGAGAAGGAGATACTCAGGGAACAGTTGCAAATCCACAGTATTGTAGAAAGGTTTGCAATGAAGCCGAGAAAACTACACTTGATTTAGACACATGTCACTTTGGTATAATAACAAAATTGTGAAATAATAAACGAAACCTTTGAAATCATGTTGTATTTTGAGTATTTTCTTTGGACCAAACATATAAATGTAAACCCACATTCCTAACTTGATATTTTTTAATTATGGAAAAAATACAATAAATTAATTCAGGTAGGAAATTTACATTTTTCAGTAAAATAAACACGCCTGTTTTAGTGAAGAAATTAAGTGCTAGAATGGCGAAAAATGTGTTTCATGGTGCCTAATTGTTAAATTTTTTCCGGGGGAGTACCCCAGGACCACCCGTTTATGGGGGGAATTCCATACACCCCAGACCCCCCGGTCCTTCTAGTCAAGATTAGCCCCCCCAAAAAATTTTGCCTGGAGCCGCCTATGGGATGGCTACTTACAATTTGTACAGTCTATTTAAGAAGAATGCTCTGCGCCTCAGTGATGGTTGTAGTTGTTGTACACATTAATTTTACAAAATATTTTATTGACAGCACCTTCTTGGTATTGGGAGCTCCAGTGATTGGTCTAAGGCTTCACAGGTTTGTACCTTAGTAGAGTTAGCACAGATTTGAATCCTGGCTTGACTGTTAGTTTTTATCAGTTATATTCACCTGTACTGCACTGGTTCTCCCCTTACTCTATCTTAATAAATTCCCCACACATATCAATAGTCTATGGGGAATGGGCAGAGTAAGGTAAAACTGAGATCTGCCTCTAATTTGTTGTCTTCGTAAAGTCACATCATAAGCTAAACGTTGGTATTATTTCATTAACTTCCAAACCTGGTATTCTACCGACAACACAACTATATGTACGAAATCAGTGACAATAAACAATAAAAACATTCTTTATACTTTATTCCACTTTTGTACACAATCAAGTTAGTATAAATAGAATAATAATAGGTGTTAGTTCAAAAGATGCACTGACATTTGTATCACAGCCATTAAGAAATAAATTATCTAATTTAACTACTTAAAGACAAATAATACTTTCTTGCAATTTCAATCATTTACAAATGATCAACTTCTTATTTAATGTTTATAATAGTTATTCACATATTGATTCAAGTGCTCCCACTAATATAGACAATATCATGCCTGCTAGCTACAGGATTGGCCTTGAGTTTTTAACAAAATGCTGCTCATAATGTAATGATGACAGTTATCAATTTTAAACCATTTCTTTGCTTATTATTTCCATAACCACAGTGTTAGTATTTAATAAGTGAACCCTAAATACAGCTTCTAAAAATACTGTTCTATAAAATGTAATCTAAAAATGTTACAAGTAAACTTATGTAATGATTTAATTGGCTATGGACCGCTACTTAAAAAAAAGCTTGGACCAAAATGTCAAAATAAATGGTTGACTTAATGAGTTAAATTTATATACAAGAAAAGCCACTGAAATAAAAATATTTAATAAACAATAATGTAAGTAAGTGTACTATTTACTACATAATATTTCTAGTAAAAATTTCTCGTTAAAATAAAAGATAAAAAATATGTATTACTTTAATTTATCTGGGTATGCACATTTTTAGTATTACACTAAATATCATGTACAAATTGTCTAGAAAGACATTAAACTGTATAATATCAATCAATAATATAATTAAAATATAAACTATAATTAAAAACAAACTTTTTTTATAAAATATTAAAATTGTACATACTAAGACAACACTATACTGATATCTTTTTATTAATTTGGTATAATAGGCTACATTGCAATGTATTTGAAATATAAATATGTTTCCAGATATTATATAAATATAAAAAAACGCATACATTTATTTTAATCATAGTTTTATAGATATAAGGTTATTTTTGGTGCACTTGGCCTAGGACTGTAGTGAACAGCGTACATGGTAAACTGAAGGAAAGACACATACACAACACAAAGAACATATAAAAATCTGTGAATATATCCGGACCACTAGCCCCTTCTTCAGTCACAAGGGCATAAAGAGGCCCTGAAATATTTCTGAAATTTTATCTGTTTTTTGTGTTGTGTCTGTCTCTAGTTTACATTTTATTAGCTACCTTGTTTACCAAATTATACATTGAATTGTTATTAAAAGAATGGAGGAAAATAACTGTATTAGGGTTTTCATTGTTAAAATAAAAAAACAACAACAATTTAATAAGAAACAGTATTTTTAAACTAAAAGCACCTTTACTTTCACAGCATACACTACTTCTCTTCCTACATACTTTAATTGATTCCAAGATATTTAATCTATTCCTCTGTTCCTATAGATTTTATATCATTATCTTTTAAGATAAAAGTTTGACATTTTAATTGTTACTTTGAAATATGAATGACTTGTTTTATTGGCATTCAATTAAAACATACTTCTGTTCATTCAATTAACATATTTACTGCTATATAATATAAAGCTTTTACTCTTTGCTGTTACCAATTAAAACTGTATCATCAACAAAACTCATTTCATTAATTGCAGGCAAACTTTTACCGTACTTAACTACTAAACAAATGTTTCTAATATATTAGTAGTAATGACTTTTACTTAAATGGAATAGGGTTGACGATAAAGGAGCAATTTATAAAACACCCCGATTTATGTCAATAGGTTTGGTTTTCCCACTGCTTGTTTCAATAAGGGTTTGATTTCCATGTTGTTAATTAAGATAGAGTGGAAATGTGAACATGGCCAAAAGGTGATTTTAGCAGATTACTGTCAGCAAAAATGAGATTTTTAAGAGGAATAGAGAAGATTAGCAGAAGAGATAGAATTAGAAACAAAACAGACAGAGGCTGAAAATTATACAGCTACAAGAGTCAATAGAAAGAAGAAGGATACAGTGGATGGGGCATGTGAAGAGGGTTGGGAAAAAATACATTGCCGAGGATAGCCCTACAGAAAGAGGAAGATGACCGAATATGGAAGGATGTGGAGAGAAGAGGAATGTAGAAAAGACAAGTGGAGGAAGAGTTATCCTGGAGGGATAAGCAAAAATGGAGGAGGCTGTGTAAGATGACACTGAGAACGGAAACATGAACAATGATGATAATGATTGTTAATTATTAGAGCTATATTTCAGTTCTGATTGTATTTTCAAAGATCGTATTAGAGTTTATATATGTTTATCACCATTAATATCATAAGTTTTTTCTATGTCCAGAAACACTACTCAACAAACTCGCATTTCACATATTTTAAATTTGTACTTAATGCATTTGAATTTATGTATGTTCCAGGGGTATTATTAAACCCTCTTTGAACACTGTTAAAATTAATATATTGTTTTATTCTTCTCTCTAACATTTTCTTGTATAGTCCTCTAAGTATAGAACAAATAGAAATTGGTCTCCAGTTTTTAATTTCATTATAATCACCTCCTTCTTTACACAATAAAATAGTTCTTTAAACATCGGCATAGATTCTTTAATCATTCTTAAGTAAATTAATACCAGTTTATATTTTACCTTAATGCTGGTTTGAGGTATAACTACATGGTCCGGTGAGGTATCTATTTCTATAAATACACTTGCATTTATTATCTCCTCTTCTCATATTGCACTTTTATATTTTTCATCAAGTCTAATTGGTTACTAAAGTAATTAAATTTATATTTATTTAAGACACAATCCTCCGGTTTCTAAAATCATCTATTAAATAGTTGATTATAACTTTTAAATTAGTTTGGCATCCTTTGCAATCAAATTCCAAATTAATCTTAGTACTTTTCCCCACCTGTTATAAAATTTCAAACTGTATCGTCTCATAATGATATTTTTCTCTTCTTCTTTTTCTGTAATTTGCTGTCAATATTTATGGGTTAGAAGAGCCTTTATAAGTCTATTTTGAACTATAGTTCTTTTCTTTCTTTGTTACTTCCAACAATTTTTTAGCTGGACGTTTTACTTTAGGAAAATTACAAATGAATTACTTGAAAAACTCATCAGCGTTTGAAAAAATTTCAAAGGTAATTTCTTCAGAAAACATTTTTAACCCAATTTCCTATTTGAATTGTTTTACCATATTTTTTGTAACGTGAAGAAGTACTAGTTTTATCAGTTATGATTTCAGGGTTTTGGGATTTGTATTATAATGTTATATTACTTATATGAATGATCATGGTGTCACTTTGGTATGTGAGTGTTACTTCAACTCATACTTCAAATAGTAGTGCCAGAATGGATGCAGTAATGAATATTAATATTTGGTGGGTTCAATTTTTTTTACTATAGTAGACTTAATTTCTTCTTCTCAATATATTGAATCCTTCATATTATTTCTATTTCCTATAATTTTTTATTATGATTATTAGAAACATCATTAATTCATTGTTTCTCTCATTATCTTTATTGTGTAGAAGTGTCTTGCATATCTCGAGGCTCTTCCAGGTGAAATTTTCATTCGTAAAGGATTTCAACCAAATGTCTAAGATTGGATAAGGACACTAGATTTATTTTTTTACTTATTATCTTAATTCATTTTTGTCATACTGAATTTTATTTTTGTCATACTTTTGTGTTTTTAAGTCTAGATTTCTCTCACTCTCATTAATGTTTCCGCTAACAGAAGTGTACGTTATAGAATCAGACATATCTCTAAATTGGAATTGGTATGAAATTGCACTCTGTTAACAAATTTTAGACAGTAAAGATATTGATGATTGTTTTATCATCTTTTGAACCATTTTTGGTCCTAGATTAGTTTCAATATCCCCACATGAAAGTAGCGTAAAAAGTATTATGATAAATATTAGATTAATCAAATTCAGTTTTATGTTGGAATGTCCGAAGAGATTTACATTTTCTTGGTTACAAAATTATTTGCATAGTAGTTACTATAATTTACCTGGAATAGTTTATATTTTTATAAAAGTTTTATGAGACTTCAACAGAATCATCAATTTCACCGTTATATCGTTGATTATAGAAATAAACAGTCTGTACAAGCTAATGCATTTACTGTAGACTTGTGCATGAGCTGCTATCTAATTTTGATTCTTTTCAAATAAGCGGACGACTATTTGGCGTAATATTACTTCAGCACATACTGGAAATATATAGAGTGGAAGATCGAGCCAAAATAGAACTTATTTATAAGAACAAAAACGGGGCTCCACAGGATTGATATGAGTGAACAGTCTTCTTGTTTCTGTATGCACTCGTTATATTTATCTATGTCTCTATATGAAAGAAAATTTATGTAGTTTGTCAAAATTATGGGTTTGAAAGTCATCCGAAAAATTGAAAACTTCGGTTGGTAATATAAAATCTAATTTTAAAAGTTTAACCCTAGATCATGAGCATCAGGTGAACCAATGTGTGGTCCCTACTGCTAGGTCCTTTTTTCAGCGCTGCGCAAGCTTTTTTTGTTAAAATCATAAAAATACTAAATATACTCCAAATGTAAATGTTATTATATCGTTTTTCTTCTCAAGAACTGTACTTTCACATACTACTATCAACACTTACAAAAAGAATTAGTAAATAATAACTCTCATGAAAAGATTGAAACAACTTTTAAAATTTTGTACGTAAATTATAACTTATAACACTCCTTAGGAGCACTAAAAAATTTTTATAAATAATTCCAAGATTGCCAAATTGTTTATTATTTAGTGCACTACAATCATATGTTGTTACATTTTAGATAAACTAGGTTTTTTTTTAAGTGTTTGTTTACATAAAACGCAAAAATGAAAAAATGTGCAAAGATACAATATGATCACTGTAGGTAATCAAATAGTACATGTAAACATTTTTTTAAATCACAACTGAATCACAGAAAAAGTTGTCTAGGAAAACAAAAGTTTTTTAAAATCACAATTGAATCACAGAAAATTTTGTCTAGGAAAACAGTCATATTGTGCCCATACACAAATTTTTATATTTTTAGTTTATTGGGAAAAATAAAAATTTTACCAAGGAAACGAAAAATTTCAGTGAAAACTACATAACAATCTAAAAATAAGGGGTATGAATAATTTTTTTGCTACACGTACTGTATTAGTACAATCTATTAGCTACAAGAAAATTTAAATAAATGAAAGTATTCCAAAAAGTATAAAACTTATAACACGATAAGTCAGTGTGCGCTAGAGGTGTGCCAAACAGTACCAATGCGGAAACCAGCTGCAACTGCGACGGTGCCAGCCGTGAGACAGTACCGCGAGACAGTTCCAGTTCCAAACAGTTCCACGACTCATGAGACACACTTTGTGGTACTTTTAGCGTTGATGGTGTCAGTTCTACAGTACCACAATGGGTGTGGATTTTTAATCATAATTTCAGTTCCAGCTTGGTAATTATAAGATAAACATTTAGTCTGTTAAACACATGTTTGATTTTAATACAAAATAAATGTAAATATTCATCTATAACGTTCATTTTTATGGATATGTTGATTAAATGCTTACGATAATGCATATTAAAAACGAGATAATTTCAGGAATAATAAGATTTAAAAAAATAAAAAAGGATAGTATGATTTATTTTACAAAATATGCAGCTAACATTTTTAGGCCTATATATTAAATAGGCCTAAAAACAAAATATTAAATATAGCCCACTTTTGACATAATTATAGTTCACATTTAAATAGACGAGTTCCCTAACTTTTGTAGTTTTCAACTGAGTTCATCTTTCATTTATAATTAAACCTGTTTTAGTAAAAAATACGTTCACAATGGAATAGACGTGACAATGAAACATAGGTATTGTTTAGCCAGAGTACTTAGTGATGGGTATAATAAATTAGTACTAATATAACAATAATACTATAAAGGGTGAATAATATGATTAGCGATAGCACGCACACCACTGTTTGGTTTTGGCTATTAAATTATTTTAAGAGTCTACAGAAGTACAGGTCGAGACTTGTTTTATTTCTAAGAACTGCATAGTCCGTGAGAAAAATCATACTGTTGACGTTGCCAGTACTGTATCACTGGCTCTGTGGAGTTGGAACTGGGAGTTCCAAATGTTGTAGCGGAACTGTCGTGGTTATGAGCGTGAAACAGTATCAACGAGACAGTTCCAGTTACTGTGTAAATGACACTAAAAAATTGTACATATTGTAAACATTATAAAAAATATAAAATAATTTTTGGAATTTTGAGAACAGTAACACTTGATAGAACACATATTTCTGAATAGAAATATAAAAAATGTATTACAGTAATGTCATAAATAAGGTTTTCGTGCTATATAATATCATACTACGTCATATTGTTTTCACGTAAATAAAATAAACAATCTATTTAGATTGCACAGGAATAATGTATACTATTTTTTTATTTTTGTCATAAGATTATTATAAGTAGGCTACAACTCTATCCGTACACACGTTGTTTACTGAAATCGGATAAAAAATTAATTTTTAGGCTAGTACTGATAGTTAAAGACTTGAATGAACGCGGATTCGTCCAGCGTACAGCCATGCGTTACAAGTAGTATCTAAAATAATGAAGGCGTTTTTATGTTTATTACGACAACTAACATATGTGACCTAACGAATTTAAAATTAAACCCAAACTAATATTTTACAGTTTTGTATATTTTATAAAAAGTACAAAACGTTTTATTTTGAATTAAAATAAAGCACTCAATGTGTATTTCAACTGTCAACCCTTGTATGTTTATTTGGAACTGAAATGTTCATGTAATGTTCCTTGATAAACACATAAGTTATTTTAAAGTAATTTTATAATATTAAATTGTTATTCTAACATGACGTGTTATTTAACATAGAATAGAATAGAATAATTTTTTATTTTTCTTGAAAAAATTTACAATTACAATTATACATTTAAAAACAGACAATATGTAAAACAAAGAAACAAAGAAAACCTCTCAAATTCTTCCTCTCCTATTATTACGATGTTATATTACATTTATAGATACAGAGTTTGCAAAAAAGTAAAATTATACAAATAATTTGATAAAGTACTGAATGTTTATGTAAAAATTGAAATTAAATATGGAAAATACACAAAAAAGAGTTAATTTTAGGAAGACAAAGAACTCAATATAACATACTATCCATTTAAAACCAATTTTTCAAGAAAAATATAGGGCCTCTAAGGCAATGCCTGTTTAGAGGTTCCAACCAACTAAATTAAACATAAAAATGTCAGACACGAAGAGAGGATAAAACAATTCAGTGTAGAAAATAATTATATAAAACAATCTATAATACTTACAAGAAAATAGAATATAGACTCTGTAATGATAATAATTCAAAAAAACTAAACCTGCTCTATAGTAACTAAACGAAGTAAACAAAAAATCAATTAAAATATTTCTGTATGTAAAATAGACTCACACTTATTTCTTTCTTTCACACCGTTACACACAACCCTACACACACTAAGACACACTCCTGTCCGCACGCAACTCTAGATCATACCAAATGTCAAACTTGAATGTTAATTAATACATCTACATTATCTTGATTGAAAAGCCAAAAAAGTAACTTCTTTTTAAATGAAAATTTACTTTTACAATTTCTTACTTCCATTGGCAATTTATTGTACATTCTTGGTCCTTGAAATAGATAGCATTTCTCAAAATGTGTAATGTTAGGTTTTGGAATAGAAAATATTTTTGGATTTCTTATTGCATTTTTAAAATCATTATTTATTTCTGGTAAATTTCCACTCATGTTGTAAAAGATATTTAATACTTTGAAAACAAACATGTATTTTAATGGTAATATTTTATTATTTATAAAAAGCGGATGAGATGGTTCCATCTTTCCTTTACATAGTATAGTTCTTAGAAACTTTTTTTGTAGAACTACAATTGGCTTTAAGTTTGTTTCATACGTTCCCCCCCAACAAGAAAGACCATAATTCATCCTACTATGCACCAAGGAAAAATAAAGCATCCGTAAAACATCTTTACTACAAATTGATTTTAAAAAATAGAAAATTCTCAATGTGTTATTTAATTTTGACTTCAAGTTTTTGATGTGAGATTTCCAGTTTAGCTCATCATCTAGCACGATACCCAAGTATTTGATCTTTTCTACTTTGCCAACTATAGAACACTTTGTGCTGCAGTAAAATGTGTTATGGCACAAACAATCTGCACATGGATATAATACATCATTACTAAATGCAACTTTTTTTCTTAGACTAAAATTAATATAATTTGTTTTTTCAGGACTTAACAGCATGTGATTTTTAGTAAACCAATATTGCAATAATTTTAGATCAGCATTAATTAACTCTTTAATTTGCAACAAATTCTCCCCTTCATAGTAGACTACTGTTTTTTCACGACACGATATAATAATATAGATATAAAAATGTTCAGGGGAAAAATAAGTAGTAAAGTTGTACCAGGTTGATTTTCACAAATTAATTGAATAACAAT
Organism: Stictocephala bisonia; assembly: GCA_035578905.1. Lineage (NCBI taxonomy): Eukaryota > Metazoa > Arthropoda > Insecta > Hemiptera > Membracidae > Stictocephala > Stictocephala bisonia. The sequence continues at coordinate 364,028 of JAQJVL010000771.1, read as the reverse complement.
CAGTGATTTGTTAAACAATGTATCAACTTAAAAAAGTGTTGCTATCTGTAACAAAAAATGCCTTATATAGAAAATATTTAATAACGGCATCATTATCATATGTCTTAAATAGCACGGTGTGCCGCGTTCATTCAAGTCTGTAACTAACAGAACCTACATAAGTATCAATTTTCTGATTATTTTAGACACTAAAATGGTTTTTAGTGGTCTATAACACATTGTACTATGACTACACTAAACACAACATATCATTTTATTTATTCAAATGGTAATTTATAACACTTACAGCGAATAAAACACTCACAAAGAAAATCAAACGCGCAACAATGGCTATGTATACTCTGGCCGTGTCGTTGACGGGCTCTGCTTCTTCCAGTAAAGAGAAAACTTGTCACGTGATCAACTCAACAACTCTCTGTTTATCTAGCTATATTTATTTTAGTTTATATCTCAATTGGTCGGTAGCGTAGTTGGTTCAATCGCAGCTTCATATGCTTAAGGTTCTCAGTTCGATCTCAATCAGAGTCAATACATTTTGAGAAGGATCAGCTGATAATCACTGGCTGTTCATTTGTCACTGGACTATTAATTAATGACACTTTCTAAGGAATAGTCAGCCTTAGTTTGTAACAATGACTACATTCGCTCATTTACACTCATCACACTCATTCGAAATCCATATTCGCCCATATCTTGACGATCGGCGTCTTATGAATAAATAAAAAAAATAAATAAATTATTAGCTAAACTTTTATCAACAGCATAAATTATGCCGTACCTCGCTTTTGGGAAATCATGTAAACAAGCGTATACAAAAACATTTTTTGTAAAATACCCAATACAGCTAAGAGAATTAAAATTGTTTTGTTGGATAGAGTATTTCATTCTCTACAGACAGACATTTGGTACGTCTTATTTTGTCTTCTGGTTATTCTTAAGAGATATGTCAAACATCGGCAATTTTACTCCTTCCAGACCTCCACCAAGCGTGAATTGAGCGGGAGTTTCGAGTTGCACGTTCTAATTTTATTTCCTACGTTTATAAAATGCCATAAAAAACTATTAAAAATGTGATATGTATAGACCAGAACATTCTGCGTTGATTGGTACCAACTCTGTAGTGATTGCTTGATAATAAACATATGTTTTATTGATTTTAATGCAACAGCATAAATTATGCTGTTCCTCACTCTTTGGAGGGGGTTTTGTGAACAGCATAAATTATGTCGTTCCTCACTATCTAGGTTAAAATTTATAAATCATGTTTACATGCAAGCAAAGTTTACTCAATCAATCACTTTGATAGAAACAATCATTAACTACTGACTACAGAAACAGACTGTCCAAGGTGATGCATTTGCTATAAACAGCAAATACGCCTGTGCTGCTATCTAACAGTAAATGGTCTCAAACATGTGCACGGATGACTGTTTTGCGTATTATTATCTCAGCTATTAGTCATTTCACATGAACTAGAGATACAGAGAGAGGGAGACGCGAAGTAATTTTACTCAACAGGAAAACCTGCTTCACGGTATCCTTATGAGCACAAAATATTCTTGTTTCTATTAGTAAATGCTACAAATTTTACTAACATTGGTCAATTTTACCTTGACATGCCTTTTCCTGAAGATATATATTTTTTATACACTCGTTATGAAATTATAATCGGTTGGTTGAGTTAACTCGCTAGATACCTAGAAGCATCGGTCCACCCTTTGCTGCCAACAGCACAAACACACGTAGTCAGAACTTTAGCTCGATATTGAGGTTGATATATTGAAGTCAGAACTGAAGCTCGATTTATTGCATTTTATTAGCCACTTGTATCAGCGTAACAAATAGATCATGTAACTTACATCATGGATAGAAACTTCGCATCATCGTAAATTTAACAGCTCCAGTCTCCCGGGTGTGCTAACAAGCCTTCTCCACCTTCCTCTGTCCGTGTACAATTTTTCTTCTTCCACCTGCTGCAGATTGTTTTCCTTTGAGTGTTATGTCCTCCTTTATGACATCCATCTCCCCACTCTTCTTTTGCCCATAAGTCCCTTTTTAAGCCATATTTTTGCAATTCTTTCATTCTGCCGTATTATTGTCCAAACCATCCTAGTCATATTTTCCTTAACTGTCTTGTCACAAATAAACTGTTCTCTTGTGTCTATATTACTAATTCTGTCATGTAAAGTTTTTTTCATTGTTGTTCTTAAGAATTGTATTTCAGATGCTTGAATCCTACTGAGGTATTTTTTTGTTCAGCTTCCATGTTTCATTATCTTGCTCAAGTAAAGATGAAGTATGACATTATGAAAATGGCTTATCAAGAAGTAAAAGAAAGAGAACTGCCTCCTGAGAGGAGGAAAGAAGCAGATTGTGATGTGACTAACACCACCAAACACACAGCCTATGTCCTACAAGAGCCTAGTCTAGGAGACATTTGTTGGTCAAGTCTCAGTCAACCAAGAGTGTCTGAGTAGGTGGATCCCTGTGTTTCCAAAGTTTCATTACAGAAAGCCTTCCTATTCCTGACAATGAAAGTTCAGTGTTTACTAGGACGATGAAAGTCGTTATTATTACGGCCAGAAAAGGCTCTACTGCCATAAAGTCTGAAATCAAGGAAAGAGTAAGGTTCATACAGAATGTCACCTATTTGGTCACTAGTGCTTTTCAATCTGCAAAATATGAGATTGCTTGTGAGAAAAGAAACCCCAGTGATGACGTTAGATTGGGTAGATGCTCTGTGAGAGCACTCTCAAAAGAAAAATATTAAAGCCACCATGATCAAGATTGTGACCCATTATGACGCTACGAATGACCAGTTTTTCTCAATTCGTTTTTCACTTGTTCTAATATTTCCAAAAATGAAAAGGAAGGATGAAGAATCTTATTACTCAGAATGGAGAGACGTCCACAATGCAGCTTCATCAGATGGAGATAGCCCTGCTTCTTATTAATTTGTCTCAATGTTAAAAATACATAGGTATATTTGGTACCTGCCTTGTGCCCTACCTTTACATATCAGGGAGAACGTGAGGTAAGGCCATCTGATTGCTACCAGACTTGTGCTCACCAAAGATGAAGGCCTCTGTGAGCATGATACAAATGGACTCATCCAAGCCTCTATCGATGAAACTCAGCTAACCAACTTCTCTGTCATGTCAAATCCTACCCAGCATCACCAGTCCTCCAAGCGGTCAGGTGGTAATTTTACAGCAATCATTGACAAACTGAATGTATCTGAAGCTATGTAAGAGCTGGTTGTTTTGTGGATGGTTGTAAGATATTCCTGAGTGATTTTACAACATACCAAGTAGAGATGTTAAGGCAAGTGCTAAGTCTGGGTGGAACCACTCTCTGTTTTGTAAGCTAAATTTAATTGGTGATCTTGTTGTGTCTAACATACAAAAACAAATTTCTCTTGGTTAGAAGCCTCATATTCCTGACAGCTTCCTTCAGTCAAAGAGCTCCTGCGTGTCAGGATTCATAAATTTGCTCAGGTATACATAAAGTGGTATATACAAATTTAAATACATACGTAATATTTAAGGTGAAAAAACCTTTAGAAAAGAAAAATTCAAAATTGGTTTTAAAACAAATAACAACACATTTAACATAATACAAAAGAAATCCACTTCCAAATTACATAAAACCCAAGATATATTTGACAAATCAAGAATTTACAAAATTGAATGTTCAGACTGCCCAAACTATTATATTGGACAAACAGGACGATCATTTAAACGAAGATTTAATGAACACATACAAGCTCTAAAATCAAACAACAGAACTTCAATGAAATCTTCCTTTGCAGAACACTTACTAAACAATAATCACAACTACACAAATATGAAAACCAACATGAAAATTCTAAAATTCGGTTCAAAAAGCAAAAAACTAGATTCTCAAGAAGAACTTGAAATTTACAAACACAACAAAGAAAATCCCAATAATTTACACCATGTTAACACAAAAAAGAAACCCAATATTCGAAACAATTATACATATAAGAAACAACACACACACACACAATGACAACTAACCACCAAAACAAAAATATTTACTAATTTAACATATGTTTCCTTTATGATAATTATTTACTTAATTTTATTTGTTTTGTAAACACATATTCACCTATGAAGATGGCATAAATGCCGAAACCGGCTGTGGTAATTTAATAAAAAACTATTTAAGGGTGCTCAGTTATTGTTTTTTATTATAACATTATTAAGGTGAAAAATATCCATTTTAAAAACAGATTTTTAGTTTAAATAAAGTCATTTTAATAATTGTATTAAATTATTATTCTGGTGTTTTTGAATATTTTCATTTCAGTATGAGACAATGCAAATGTGATATATATGGAGTACAATACCCCTCTCTTTTCTGACAATTTATCAGTTGATGGAGTTCTATTTTTCAATGTTTCCCATCACATAACATATATATTTCACTTTAAAATTAAACAAGTGGGTTTTCATAAACTTGAAAAGTTGTGAAGAAGATTCTAATTAAATTTGTTTAAGAAATAGTTTCAAGGATTTTGTAAAGTAATGACAAATATCCCACACATTTATTGACTGTAAGCAATGTTGTTTACTTGGTAACTTGAGTTAATATATAGTGATATAGCACTATCATCAACATAGAACTTTGTATAAGAATTTAGTGTTCTAGAATTTGTTGATACTTGTGAAAACTTTAATATTCACTCTGATGAATTTGTATGGATTTACAAGTGAATAAGTGAAAAATCACTGATTATAAGTATAATAAATTTTTGAATCGAGACAGACTGTTGTAAGTCTGAAGATCTTAGTTGTGGAGTACGTTCACAACTCAAGTCTCAATAAATTTTTGTTTGTAAAATTTACGTTAATTTGTTACAAGTTTTATTTTGATGCCAGTTAAGTTTGTGACTCGCGATTCGTAAATGAGGCCACACAGATCATAAACTTCAACTGCATATCAGAATTACCATGAAAGTTGGGGAAATTTAACTCGTGGTTAAAGGATTTATATCAAACAGATTACTGAACACATATTAACCCTTTGAGCCCCAGGCGCCGATATCATCGGCTTTGAAATTTTGTCTGAGAAACCCCAAGGGCCGATCTCATTGCCGTGCGTGTATTATGCGAGAAGCCCCGAGGGCCGATCTCATCGCCGTGCGTATACTACGCGAGAAACCCCAGATGCCGATCAGGTCGGCGGCACGTAGTTTATTTTGTACAAAGATCAAATCTTATTATATATACGCAATTCTTAAACCAAATGAAAGCTAATGAGTTTAAATCTAGTGTAAAAATAACAAATAATTATAACAGTGCATTGTATATAGTAATAATAACATGATAAGTTATCTGACAGCTGTTTTCTACCAGTCTGTCTGTAGTTACTCTTTGTTTACAACATCGTGAAGTTGTAAGATTTTGTTGTTGTTTACATTCAGTGTTTATAAGTGGGCTTTGTGTAATTGATACATTTTATTTTGTAATTATATTATTTCTTTGGATTATTAGTTTATTTTGTGAGTTTATAAGTTATTTACTATTTTCTGTTTTAGTGTACATAGTTAGTTTGGATTAATGTTAAGTGACCTATTCAAATTATTATAAAAACCGCAATTTTATGTATAATTTCATGAAAGTTTCAGGATATATTCTAAAAAATATGCTAAACAGGGAAATATATATATATTTTGCCATAACATTAGTTGAAACCTAATTATATAATAATAAAAAAAATATATATATATATATATATATATATATATATATATATATATTTTAACTACAAATATTTATATAGTTTTTATTTTTATAAACATTTTTTAATCAAATATGTATTTTCTGTTAGGGTGTATGATTACCTTTAAAAGGGTGCTTTTATATTGGCAATATCTTTTTTTATAACGTTACAATCAATTTTTTGCTAAACCCTTACAAAATTCTCATTTTAGGCCTGGGCATTCTAAGTACTCTTGCCCACCTTGGGCTGGGATTTCACAGACACGCCTGTCAAAAATGTCTGGGATTTCTCAGAGTGAAATATGACAATATGGATGGGACTCAAAGGGTTAATACATAAATCAACCACTTGCACTTGATACAAAATTAATTTTTTTTTTTAGAAATTCTGGATTGTTGTTTGCTGGCTGGTAAAATGTATTACTTACTTCAGTAAGAAAAGTAAAATAAGTAAAGAATGGTTAATAATAGTTGCACCCTTATTTAAATTGATTATATTTTTAGTTTTAAAAATTTAAGAATTTTATATTTGTATTTTCTTCTGATAAATTTTAATATTGATCCTAACAATATTTTAATGTACTTCGTAACAACTTTTAATGCCAGTTTTAAAACTCTGAGATGAAAAGAAAAAATGTTTTAAAAAATGTTAGATTAAAATAGATTAAATTCACTTTAATAGAAAGAATAATTAATTTAAGGTTACAAATAAATTAAGGGTCTTTAAACCACTTTAATTTAAATACAGTTAGAAATATACTTTTTTTTTAACCTCCAAGCAATAAAAGTCATATTTAATATACATTAGTTTTATTGATATATACAAAACAAATCTCAATAACCTTTCTTGAGATGTATTATTTACTTAACATTATTTAAAGTAGACTGGATGTCGGCCAGTAAAACTGCTGGTACACAGGACATGACATCGAGGAGACAACGGCTGCAAGATTGTCTACAGCTACTAGTAACAGAACCCAGGCTCGGAGCATGGGGGGAGACGAGATAACACTAAAGAGATATGGAGTCCTCTAGTCACGTGTCTTCATCCTCCGGTTGGCCTCCCATTGTCAAATTTGTCACGTCCTTCACGATCATTTCTGCCACTCGCCAAGCCATCTCTTCTTGAGCCTGAAATATTGATAAAGATTTGTAATGATTGAAGGCAAAAAATTCTATTTTTATATGTTTATAATGCAAGTATAATGAAAAATACTTTTAAATGTTTCCTATGAAACAGACGTTTAAATAAATTGAGCAATAAAATATAGCAGACTTTGCTGTATACTTTAACGTCAATTTAAAGAGTTAATCATCCTTTCATATTTTTCAGTCTGAAAACAAGCTTACTTCTGATATTATATATTTGTTGTTTAATGCTTAGTTATTTCAATAAGGTAGGCTCTCAAAAGACCAGATAATGTGTCTGCTGCAGATTTACAAAAATCTGGATTTTCTGGAGGTTGGGATGACTCATCATTTACTTATATATTGAAAATACTATGACAATATGTGTTTACCTTTATGTGTTTATACAAGAATGAGTGTGAGGAAAAAAATTATACAATATCTCAAGTACACTAAAACAGGCTACTATATAGTAGTTTATTGTACATAGTACGTTATAGTCCAATTTGTATAATCTTACTGTTATATAAAAATCTAATGGTGTATGTCTGTGTGTATGTCTGTGTGAGTGTGTGTTACTCAATCAGGACCCATTTAGCTGAAATTTTGCATAGATATTATTAGGGTCTCTCGTTAACACATAGGCCTATCTTTATTTTGAAATTCCATCAGACACTGCCCCAGGGGCTCTAAGTATCAATTCAAGCCCTATGGCAATATCGATTTGACAATTGTTTACAATAATTTCATTAATCAGCTGTTGGAATTAACACACACCTTACATAGTTCTGAAGTAAATACCGTTCCCTAACCACAACACACATAACTAAAAAAGACGGTAGGTATCACAATGAGGCTGCACAGTAGACGGATACAGTGGATGTGAAGAGGATGAGAAATAATAGATTGTGGTAAGATAACCCTGAAAAAAGAGGAAGAAGACCAAGAGGAAGGTGGGAGGACCAAGTATAAAAGAATGCAGAAAAGACAGGTGGAGGACGAGCAAACCTGGAGGGATAGAAAAAAAATGGAGTTGGCTGTGAAGGATGACCTATGTAAACAGAAACATCAATCGATGATGATGACCTATGTAAACAGAAACATCAATCGATGATGATGACCTATGTAAACAGAAACATGGAGGTGGCTGTGAAGGATGACCTATGTAAACAGAAACATCAATCGATGATGATAACTTATGTAAACAGAAACATGGAGTTGGCTGTGAAGGATGACCTATGTAAACAGAAACATCAATCGATGATGATGACCTATGTAAACAGAAACATCAATCGATGATGATGACCTATGTAAACAGAAACATGGAGGTGGCTGTGAAGGATGACCTATGTAAACAGAAACATGGAGGTGGCTGTGAAGGATGACCTATGTAAACAGAAACATGGAGGTGGCTGTGAAGGATGACCTATGTAAACAGAAACATGGAGGTGGCTGTGTAGGATGACCTATGTAAACAGAAACATGGAGGTGGCTGTGAAGGATGACCTATGTAAACAGAAACATGGAGGTGGCTGTGAAGGATGACCTATGTAAACAGAAACATGGAGGTGGCTGTGAAGGATGACCTATGTAAACAGAAACATGGAGGTGGCTGTGAAGGATGACCTATGTAAACAGAAACATGGAGGTGGCTGTGAAGGATGACCTATGTAAACAGAAACATGGAGGTGGCTGTGAAGGATGACCTATGTAAACAGAAACATGGAGGTGGCCGTGAAGGATGACCTATGTAAACAGAAACATGGAGGTGGCTGTGTAGGATGACCTATGTAAACAGAAACATGGAGGTGGCTGTGAAGGATGACCTATGTAAACAGAAACATGGAGGTGGCTGTGAAGGATGACCTATGTAAACAGAAACATGGAGGTGGCTGTGAAGGATGACCTATGTAAACAGAAACATGGAGGTGGCCGTGAAGGATGACCTATGTAAACAGAAACATGGAGGTGGCCGTGAAGGATGACCTATGTAAACAGAAACATGGAGGTGGCTGTGAAGGATGACCTATGTAAACAGAAACATGGAGGTGGCTGTGAAGGATGACCTATGTAAACAGAAACATGGAGGTGGCTGTGAAGGATGACCTATGTAAACAGAAACATGGAGGTGGCTGTGAAGGATGACCTATGTAAACAGAAACATGGAGGTGGCTGTGAAGGATGACCTATGTAAACAGAAACATGGAGGTGGCTGTGAAGGATGACCTATGTAAACAGAAACATGGAGGTGGCTGTGAAGGATGACCTATGTAAACAGAAACATGGAGGTGGCTGTGAAGGATGACCTATGTAAACAGAAACATGGAGGTGGCTGTGTAGGATGACCTATGTAAACAGAAACATGGAGGTGGCTGTGAAGGATGACCTATGTAAACAGAAACATGGAGGTGGCTGTGAAGGATGACCTATGTAAACAGAAACATGGAGGTGGCTGTGAAGGATGACCTATGTAAACAGAAACATGGAGGTGGCTGTGAAGGATGACCTATGTAAACAGAAACATGGAGGTGGCTGTGTAGGATGACCTATGTAAACAGAAACATGGAGGTGGCTGTGTAGGATGACCTATGTAAACAGAAACATGGAGGTGGCTGTGAAGGATGACCTATGTAAACAGAAACATGGAGGTGGCTGTGTAGGATGACCTATGTAAACAGAAACATGGAGTTGGCTGTGAAGGATGACCTATGTAAACAGAAACATGGAGTTGGCTGTGAAGGATGACCTATGTAAACAGAAACATGGAGGTGGCTGTGAAGGATGACCTATGTAAACAGAAACATGGAGGTGGCTGTGAAGGATGACCTATGTAAACAGAAACATGGAGGTGGCTGTGTAGGATGACCTATGTAAACAGAAACATGGAGGTGGCTGTGAAGGATGACCTATGTAAACAGAAACATGGAGGTGGCTGTGAAGGATGACCTATGTAAACAGAAACATGGAGGTGGCTGTGAAGGATGACCTATGTAAACAGAAACATGGAGGTGGCTGTGAAGGATGACCTATGTAAACAGAAACATGGAGGTGGCTGTGTAGGATGACCTATGTAAACAGAAACATGGAGGTGGCTGTGAAGGATGACCTATGTAAACAGAAACATGGAGGTGGCTGTGTAGGATGACCTATGTAAACAGAAACATGGAGGTGGCTGTGAAGGATGACCTATGTAAACAGAAACATGGAGGTGGCTGTGTAGGATGACCTATGTAAACAGAAACATGGAGGTGGCTGTGAAGGATGACCTATGTAAACAGAAACATGGAGGTGGCTGTGAAGGATGACCTATGTAAACAGAAACATGGAGGTGGCTGTGAAGGATGACCTATGTAAACAGAAACATGGAGGTGGCTGTGTAGGATGACCTATGTAAACAGAAACATGGAGGTGGCTGTGTAGGATGACCTATGTAAACAGAAACATGGAGGTGGCTGTGTAGGATGACCTATGTAAACAGAAACATGGAGGTGGCTGTGTAGGATGACCTATGTAAACAGAAACATGGAGGTGGCTGTGTAGGATGACCTATGTAAACAGAAACATGGAGGTGGCTGTGAAGGATGACCTATGTAAACAGAAACATCAATCGATGATGATGACTTATTTGATCAGTACATTTTTTTATCATTTCTTAACAAATATTTTAGTAAAGTGTTAAGATTATCTTGTGAAATAAGCACTCTACTATGGTTTTAACTCCAACTGTTTAAATGTCCTGTTTCAGGTAGCTAGACCAAAATAAACAACTCTTAGACCCTAGTGATTGTAATTATTAAATGTGTTAGTTAAATTTTACAAATGGGAAAGATTCAAACATTACCTGTTCATTAAAAACAGAAATCAACAAAGTTAAAAGAAAGAAACTATCCGCAAATAAAACATTGTACATAAAGGATTGTTTGCCAAATATTTAACAGCTATAAAACTGGTCAAACCGAAAACGTGTACTCTGGTCAACCTTAACCAATCACACAATATTGGATTAGTTAAGGTTGGTTTTACTATAAAAATTCTTCAAACAATTCAAATCAATATAAAAACAATTCATCAAACATGCTACAACACCACGAACAAACTTCAATACAATCATGCTACGAACAATATTAATACTAGCGATAAATAAATTATGACATTTATTGCAAATCAATATTATAAATTACTAACCAAGCTCACTGCACAACAAGAATACTCACATTCCTTACTGTCCGTAGATACTGAAATCACACATTACAGTGAAAACACCAAGTGAAGTTGTCATTGTTAAAGTTAAACGCTCAGGGAAATGTTGATTATTACAATATATTTATTTGTGTAGCCACAACAACTGTTCCCTTATGTTAGTATTGTGCTGATTTCAGTCAACACCAGACAGAACAACTTTGTATACTGCACATTGATTATATAATTTGTGATTTTTATTTTAATATATATTATATGTAAAAATAACATTACTCTTTAACTGTTCTTTATAAAAGAAATTTAAAAAATTATAAGTACATCACACCTAAAAAAATTTAAAAAACATCCTTATAAATTTACTTAATTTATTACGCCTTATTTACTAATAATGTTTTATAATGTGTTTTTATATATCATTTCGGCACAGAGTAAAAGCTAAAGATCGTCTTATTTTACCAGGCAAAGTTAGGGCTAAGAAGCCCTCTCTAACACTTAACCTAGGGACCAACGGCTTAAGGGTGACTTCTGAACCTCCACCAGTAACCGAGCAGGTGGGCTGCGTGCAATGACGGAATCATCAGAAGGTCACCCATCCAAGGGACAGCCACGCTCGATGTTGCTTGATTCTGTTATCTTGTAATAACGTCAGAACCCTCCAGTCAAGGCCACTGGTAAGAGTAGTATCTTGTTATAACTTAAGGTGATCGTTTTGCTTCTCAAAAAACGCCCAAAACATGGCTTTCCATTTCAACGATTCAGTCCGTAACAATGATTGTATTACAAAACTGTACGTGTCAATTGATAGGTGAAGACCTGTTTTTGTAGACTAAAAGACGACTAAAAACACTAAATTTTGTAAATTTTACAGATGGGAAAGATTCAAACATTATCTATTCAGTAAAAACAAAAATCAACAAAGTTATAAGAAAGAAATTATCCGTAAATAAAACATTGTACATAAAGGATTGTTTGCCAAAAATTTAACAGCTATAAAACTGGTCAAACCGAACAAATGTGCTCTTAATCACACAATCTTGGATTAGTTAAGGTTAAGATAAAAAAAGTTAAATCATACCTTTTTATCTTCTATTTATGAAAGACGTAAAAAGTTAATTATTTTCATTTTATTATTTTATGACATAACATTTTTATTCATTATAATTTTGTAAAGTAGTTTTCAGAGTAAAATAGATTTTTAAAAAAATCAATGAAATTTTGAAACCTTTTTATTGAACTGATGAGAAATATCTGGATCAATTACTATACAGATGACGCTCTATGATCCGACGCTCACTACTCCAACATACTCACTAGTCCAATGCGCCACCGACTAGTATTCAGTCATTTTATAACAAAATACATTTCATCTTGACATGTATTCCGTGTGTTTATTTATTAACTTTTAAAAATTAAAACAGTCCTTCTACATTGTATTTACAATTTAACAACACAGCATACAAAATTGTGTCTCCTAAGCTTCATGTAATGTACATACAGTACACACAGCATATGCATTAAATATAGCCTCTCTGTAATCCAACAGGGTGTCAGTCCCGTAGTAATCGGATTATAGAGCGTCAACTGTAATACTACAGAATCTTAACACATTTTATAAGCAGTGTGAAATAAGAGTGCTCTTACACCCTCCAAAGAATGAATGAAAATGTCTTAAATTAGGGACGGATTAGAACTATAAAATCTAACTGCCACTAACCCATAAATCTTAATATTAAAAAGAAGGTAATATTTATAATAGATTTTACTAAACATATTTTGCGAGTTTACCACAACTATCTCCAATACGATCACAAGTTGTGCCCTAATGATCAACATACCATGGTAACAGATAATTTTAAAATTCAGTACATAACTTTTTCGCATATAACAAGTTTAGTGTTCCTTTAATTTAAAAAAATATATATATTTTCCTTTAGCTTATGTACTTCTTTAATTCTCACCTTATGCTCCTCTTTGTTAACTAGTTTTTTGACAACCCGTGTGATTCTTGATTCTGTAACAACAAAGAAAAAAAATAATAATCAATACTAGATACTTTAATCCTTTGTACACTACAAATAAAATTGACTACCTCTAAAACCTAAATACAGTATACTTTACATAGTAGTGCAGAAGTGAAAAAAAATTCTAGTGTTAAGTGTTCAACAGCTGGCAATAACTCATCAACCCATTCCAAATGAGAATGTATGAGAATTAGAAATGTTTTCAGGTATGACATTTTATAATTGTCTTATCTTTAGTTTTTGCAGAGTAAGTTTCATTTGCACCACCATTTTTCATTTTCTTGATTATGTATTTACAAGTAATGCTTGTGGCGGTAAAATTAAAGAAATTTGCAGTTGTAACATTTTTTTAAAGCTCTATACATTGTAATGATATTTTGACCAACTCTTTAGTATTTATTCACAACTTGATGTTGTTTACTAAAAATATAAAATATTTTGTTTGTCTATGTAGTAATGTTTTACATCTCATAGTACAAAAATACTACTGTATTGGTAATATATATATATATATATATATATATATATATATATATATATATATATATTTTATAGTATTTTTTGTCAAACATTAGTATTAAATATTTTCTTTGAAAAACAGACACCATTTAAAAGCAAATTTCCCTATTCATTCTCAATATTTTTTTAAAATTGTAAAGGTTTTGTGTAACCTTACAAAAATAATATTTTTGCTGTGGTAATTCTCAATATTACCATTGTATTGAAAGACCCGTTATTTTTGAAAACGTTCAGATAACATTGTTGGAACTCAAGCGGTTAAAACAGAATTAGTAGGTCAAATAGTAAAAATTATTTGTAAAAAATAATCTTGGTAATCAATTTAAGTTTTAAAAATATCACCAAGAAACAGTTTCCTTGGAAACTTGGTTTGTCTGTATTAAAATTATTTTGTACTGATTTGAAATTTTCATTATAAATCCAAGTGAATGGCACAAATCACTACAACTAGTCAGGGTGCAGGCGACAGGATGGGAGACGTGATGACTGAAGTAGTCCCCTCCCACGAGCCACAAAGGATTCGACAGCGCAAAGTCCGCTTCAGTACCATCAGCGCCACAAAGTTCCACAACAGTGCCAATACTGTGCAACTTCTAAAGGCGGAGTACGAGGAATTCAGACAGCTCCGTCGTACCTGATACCCACCCTGAATAATACTGGTACTTTTTACAAACGGTACAACTTTGTTTTGTCACATATAAATTTAAAATTTGTACTGTCAATACACTAACATTATTAAATTAAAATATTTGATTCTTATAACAAATATTTAAAATAAAATAAACATACATTAAAATATACTGATTTTCAATCATTTGGGTTAAAAATATCTCAATTAAATAATACTTTTCTATTACTACCTGATTTTTATTTAACTGGTATGGCTGGGTAAAAATTTACCCGACCAACTACTTTTTCTTTTGTACCGCTGGAGGGGGGATGCAGACGGCGCCGGCCTTCTAGGTATTCACCTACCCCTACCCCCTCTACAAGGAGTCAGTGCCCTCTTGTTACTCGAACTTGCCGGTTCTTTGTTACGAGCGTTTTGGGTCACTATTGACCCATCCATACCGTTAGTGTTGAATTTAGCATTAAATTTCTGGGTCACTCATGACCCGACTATACTTTTAACAGCTATTTCTTGTGTTACGTGACATAGTAGTTTTATTAGTTTTGTGCTAGAATTAACAGTTGGAATGGATGGAGGTGGTTTGAATAGTGATGGCATTTGTAATGAGCTTCAAGAAGAATTATATGGTGATATTTCAGACCTTTCTGATGCTGAGACGCATATTACAGAACACGATTCAGTATCTGAAGAATCACAGGGCTTCTCTCATTCCGATTGCGACAATACAGACCTAGATCCTGATTATATTCCAGATTTTGACAACGAAGAAGATCCTTCCCATTTGAGACATTTTGAAAATAATGATCCCCCACCCGACTTACCTGGGCCCTCAGATGAATGGAATGTTCTCAATGATGATCGTAGACATGTTGTCAGTCATCAAAGTAGTGCTGAAAAACCTGAACCTAACGAGAATGATAGGTCTGGACTTAGACTAGGTGATGGCGAAGGTTTAGTCACTGGGTCTGTCGTGGAAGTGGTGTTGGTCGTAGACGTGGTGTCGGTCGTGGACGTGGCGTAAATCGTGGTCCGCGTAGAATTGATGGACGCTTTTTGGAACAATTAGATGGAGTTCAACTTGATACACGAGTTGGTGGTGAAAGTACCAATTACTATTATGGAAAGGATAGATTTAAATGGGCAAAAAAACCCCCTGTACGGAGCCGAGTGCGTGCTTCGAACATTGTCACCAAACTTCCTGGCCTAATAGGAAACGCTCGAAACACAAAACCCAAGAAGCCTGTTAAAGCCTGGCGCTGCCTCATCGACGAAAATATAATTGAAAATATTGTACAGCATACAAATGATAAAATAACCTATATATCGTCAAATTATGGGCCTGAAGCTTTAGAGTGTCAATTTACTAATCATGTAGATGTTGTGGAAATGGAAGCTCTTTTAGGTCTGTTGTACTTGAGTGGCGTGTTTAAATCTAACCATGAGGATGTTGAATCGCTTTTTGCAACAGATGGAACAGGCCGAGACATTTTTAGAAGTGTTATGAGTTTGAAGAGATTTCTTTTCTTGATAACAGCACTACGTTTTGATGACGCCCAAACCCGGGAGGAGAGAAAAAAAGACGATGACTTAGCACGTATATCTGAAGTTTTTTCATCCTTCATAGAAAACTGCAAAATCAACTATTCTTGTGGGGAGTACGTTACGGTTGATGAAATGTTAGTACCATTCAGAGGCAGATGCAAATTTCGACTATATATGAAGAGCAAACCTGCTAAATATGGTTTGAAGATCATGTGTCTGACTGACTCTAGAACACATTATCTCTACAATACCTATGTATATACAGGGAAGAAGTCCACTCCAAATCCTAACCAGTTGTTGGTGCCAACAGCAAGTGTTTTGCATTTAGCTGAACCAATATTCAAGACAAACCGTAATGTGACTGGTGACAACTGGTTCACGTTTATTCAACTTGCTACCCACCTCGCCTCTGAAAACTTAACTTATGTCGGCACAATTAAAAAAAAACAAGCGGGAAACACCTCCAGCTTTCAAACCAAAACGAAGTAGACAGGAGTACTCATCAATATTTGGTTTTACTAGGGATATGACCCTGGTATCTTATGTACCTAAGAGAGGGACTTGCGTAAATTTGCTATCTACAATGCACCATGACAAAGTAGTCAGTGAGAATGCCCGGAAGAAACCTGAGATAATACAATTCAACAAAGAGTGGTGTTGACTCACTGGATCAAAAATGTGCTAATTATTCGGTAGGTCTCAGAAGCAAACGGTGGCCTCTGGTTATCTGGTATGCTCTAATGAATATTGGAGGAGTAAATGCTCATATCATAAGAAATGCTGCTGACCCCCAGTTCACCCTTGAAAGAAGACAGTTTTTGATACAACTTGGCATGGAGCTCATTCGTCCACAGCTACTTAGGAGAGCGCAGATGACGAACCTCCCTAGAGATCTTCGGAAATTAGTCTGCAAGTTTGCTGGCACCAACTTCGTGGAACCGCCTCAACCTCAGCAGGCTCTAAAACGCTGCAGATGCTTCTTCTGCCCTGGTAACAACAAATACTCCTCATGCTGTGTGAAATGTTCCAAGACGGTCTGTAAGCAGCACAGCACCACAACCACAACCATTGTTTGCAGAGAATGTACAGACTAAACGAGTGAGTAAAATTTGTATTATTATTAGTTCAACCTGACAAAGAGTTTTAGGTGCTTTTCGCAAACATTTGAATAAACACAAAAATAAAAAAATACCTAGTAAAATGAAATTCAATTTTTGAACTAATTATGAAGGTATAGATAATATATGATAATAACAATTAACATACAATAACATGTTATAATAAGATATAACATCACTTTTATGATATAAACATAATGCAACATACAAAGGTGTAATTACTTCTAGTATATAAACCTTTTCATTACAAGTTGCACAGTTTTTCACAAATTTTCAGAGCGAAACATTGACCTTGTCAGTTTTTTCGTGAACTAATATCAACCTTGTTGTTACAGGTTTTCATGAAGGACAACTTATTAACTTTCGAAGAAAATATAAAAAACTACCTAGAAATAAATTTATGTATTTTTAAAAAATAATCAAAAAAATGTTAAAAGATTTTGTCGAATTTTTTTATTTCTTATATATATATTTCTTAAATATTAATTTCTTATTGAAAATGTTTTTATCATGACGAGAAAACCATGTAATTGTCTAGTTAAGAAAATAAAAATTGTATTTTACATGAAAGTGTGTTTTTTTATTTCTCAAAGTTTTGGGTCACTGGTGACCCAGCCATACCTTAAGTGTAGGCCTGACCCAGCCATACCAGTTAAGGGTTAAATATGGTAGAAGTAAAAAAGTGTTTTTAATATTTTTGGATATCGAACAGAGAATGGTAAAAAAAATAATCAACGAAGTTTATTTTATGTTATATAAAAAAGTACATAATATCAATACCCATGTATTGATTGGTATCAATAACATTACACTATTTTATTGATAAATATGTTTTTTTTTTTTTTTTTCAATTACATCAAAATTTAAGTAGGTATATTGATCGTGGCCATAACTAATTTCAAATTTATCTAATACTCTTTAGTAACACTGATCTCAGACCTAGAATTATCCAATATTCTAGGTCTGGGATCTTTTCATAGCTCAGGAAATGAGAACTCCTCCACCAATTGTAAATCAGGACACCTTAAAGCCTAAATATCAATTTTTTTCAATGAATAACCTTACAGTCTCAGTTTGAAGATTCACAAAAATTGAATTTTCACTCACAAACATCATTTAAAGATGGATAAGATCTGATCAAGTAAGAGTTCCATTTTTTTACCTATAATCTAAAAGTTATTGATCAAATTTTAAAGTTCGACTAAAGTTTCATGGCCAGGAATTAAATTTAGCATAGCTTTAGTTTCATGACTGTTTTCTGTATCTCAAACTGTTATTTCCACAATTTTGAAAATTTTAGCAAAATTTTAATCACATGTTTTTTTATGACACGCAAATTACTTCTAACAAATTCCTCATCCATTGTTTTGCAACCAATGTACCAAAATGAGAATATGCCATTGAGAGTGAGGAATTAGGGCTAGTTTACACTGTGTGTGAAGCAAAGCGATGCTACGCAAAGCAACGACTTGCAATGACAAGCGAAAAACGTTGCGATTTGACACCAACTGTCGAGATTCCCACGTGTTAATTCATGTGCACAACCTAAAGTTTGTATTCTGCCTACGAATTTTATTTGAAATTAATGAAAGTATGTAGTCAAAAGTAGTTGTACACATTCTGAAGTAGCTCCAAAAATGTTCTCCATCCGTGAGTATGTCGTAATACAAATGATGATATTCTCCAAACCTTCATCACGATCGATTTATATCACGCACCCACTAACGTTTCCTTTCAATTTTTAAAACGCTATCTCAAGCAAAATATATTGACAGTATTTACACTGAAAGACATGGCAAAGCATAACTGACGACTCGCTCCTTATCGCATGCTATAGAACACTTCATCACATCGCTTTGAAATTTGCAGCTTGCATCTCTTCGCGTGTAGTGTAAATGAGCCCTAATTAATGGAGGCTGAAGTATAAGATAGGTAAGAACATAAGACACGCAAAGAACAGTGAAGTTTGAAGATTGAGATAAGCAATATAATTAAAAAATGTAGGGTGTCCTCAAGCTAACAATAAAATTAAAATAGAACTGACCAAACAAATTTATTTAAGTTAGTTTAGCTACAAAAGTAAAACTTTGTCCATACAAATAAAAATAAATGTGTGTCTGTCTGTGTGTTTGTTTGTTCATTATACATTACTACACCATTCAACTGATCGTCAGAAAACTTTGGCAAGCTGTTGAGTAGACTACACTGGGGAGGTTCACATCTGACTCTAGCGCTCTGCTCCAATGGCCTTAAAAGTTCCATTGGTATTCTGATAATGGAATTACTTTATTTATTTAATTAATCACCAGCTATTAAATAAAACAATGAAATGAAAACTTTTAAAATGGGCTAAGAAATGCTTATTGAAATTTAACATTTAATTTTTGCAATCCTATAGCTTAAACAACTTAAAACGGATAAACAGCTGGTTTAGTAATAAAAATACAGTGCATTGGCAGTCTGGCTTAACATATCAGCTGACTGAATCAATTTACATTCCTTACATAACCACATCTGCTGCTGTTTACATTGATTCAACTAACGAGTGCATCAAAACCTAGAGTATAGAATTTGATTAGTCCAAACATCTGGAATAAGCACTATGCTATAACACTTCTTAAGGGGATTCTCTAGTGAAATATGAGGTTTTTTTGTTAATATTTATGTAAGTCTTTGGATTTTTTAGATTTATATATTGAAATTAAATGGTTTCTAGTAGTTTTTGAATTATTTAACTTATATAAATATACATATATACTAGCAAAATTTTAGATATATTTTGAATTTGATATAACTAATAAAGATATTGTAATGAAGTTAATATTTTTTTGTAGCCTAAGCACATATTACAAATTTAGGGCGTGGATAGTTTTACAACTTTAAAAGTTTATATTCCATGTACAAATAAATTTATAATATTTGAAAAATGTGTTAAATTAATGTTCTTTTATTTTTTTTAAATAAGAAAATAATAATTTATAGCAATGAAAATTTCGCAAAAGTTAGAGAATATTGGGTAGAAAATTATATAAACATTTGAAGTTGTTATCATTATTGGTTTCTGACTAAACTATTGTAGGACTAAACACTAAAAACTAAACTGTCAGGAAATGGCACAAACAACATGGGTTTGTAGTCAGCTGTTATACATTAGGTTATTTTTTACAATCATAACTAATGAAAAATTGTTTTAATCTAATATTGGAAATGTAATAATATTAGACAAATATTAAGTAATTTTATTTCAAATATTATGTCTTTATATGATAATTATTTTGGAAAAGTCTAAAAAAATAATAGGAAATTGTGTGATACTGCAATCAGACAGAGTTTAAGTAAAATATTTCTTTTAGTAAAAAAAAAAATAAATATAGCTTACTACGGTATTGTAATTTTATTAAATAATAATATATTCTAAAGCAAATAATTATAATTTTTTTTTCATTTTGTCATTTTTTAGTAAAACTCACTAAGGAATCCCCTGAAACTGCTCTTTTGTTATTAGCCTTTTGTTATTTTACTGTCCAGCCATATATTATACAAAAATATTAGAAGATATAATAATGAAAGTCTTGATCAAATATAATATCATGTACATAAGTGCTATGGAGTGTGCGAAGGTTTATCAGACATAGGGTTTAATCTTACAGATCCTAAATCTAGATATGTTTACATTAGCTCTCTTTTAAAATTGTACATGAAGAAATATATATCTAAAACTGAACATTTAAATATTGATTAAAAACTATTTGATTGAAAGTTATCTTACCTGATTTTTTATCTGGTTCCGGTTCAATGTCAGTTTCAAACCTTCCGAGTTGATCAATCCTGCCAATACTAAGGCCTCTGAAAACACAAATCTGAATTAATTTAATTTATGAGTGATCTAGAGTTTAGACAGTATGTTAAATATACACGATAAAGTGTGTTTAATATCTCACAAGTTACAATCGGATGAGGTAGTTTGATTGATGCATGTAATTTACATTAGTAAAAAAACAAAACTATCAATCTACTAGCACAGATCACCTGGCATTTAAGTACCACTAAAGCCAATTCAACTGTACATTTTCCTCGATGAAAATACTTTGACCTTAAATAACAAACCTTATTCATGCTTTAATATTTAATATTTGATTCAAATTCAAACTAAACATTCTTATCTAAGGTATTAGCCTGGCCACAGGTGGTGGATTGAGAAACCTCCATCACATCTATGGTAGACGGCTGCAAATAAAATAAGCAGTCACGGACCAAAGCAAACAAAGAAATAAATCCAATTTACATCTGTCTTGTATCACGTGGCGAAAGTGGTCAGGGTCTGTTACTACAGGTGCAGCTGAAACTGCTGGAACTAATCATTCCTGTCTTAACACCATGAGTTTCCATAAGCCCAAATCCATTTCATTTCAGGTACTGTTATGATTCATTTTGAAAGTTAAAGAACTGCCCGGGAAGGTAACCAATCTTCCACCACTGTCTGGGACTAGTGAAACTCCCTTTTGAGTCTGAGGGAACTAGTTTAAACTGAACCATCAGACGAAGTTGGGAATCCTCTGGTCAATTTCAAATAGACAAAAACATTCTTAGGCATCTTAACGTAAAAACACTGTTGAGACCAGGTACATTTTTTTAGTTAGAAAAACCTAACAGAGCAGAATAATCATACTGAACACTCCAAGAAACAATAATGACAGACAAGAACGCCATGTACATCAGCAAATATCAACCTTTTGAAAGTAAAACAAATATAAACTGGTAGTTGTATTATGATTTCAAAGAAAGTTCTCCATTCAGTAACAGATGTTGAATCTATCAATAACAGACTCATGACTATATCTCTAAAATGTGCACCATGCATGCACTTAAGAAGACAAGCCAGAGTAAATCGATTTTGAAAATACCCCATAATTATGACACAATTTTAATGCCAATTGGTCTAGAACAAAATTAGAAGCACGAGCAGAAAACTCCAAGCAAATAAATGGACAAATCAAATTGCTTTACATGTTCACTGCTATCAATCAATCAATCAATATTCTTTATTATCATTTGACTATTTACAATAGCATTGATATGCGTCATATGTACAAAACAAACACAGTAGAACTAAAAAAAAAAAAAAACCATGTTATGTCATGTAACAAATGCTGAATGTGTCATATCTGAATAATATCTAGTAAATAATAAAACTTAAACTGAAAACGAACACACCTCAAAAGTTACATAACCTCCAAATACAAATGGACAGTATGCAAAACAATCACACAGTAAACAATAAACCACTAATTGTTGGTAATCAGCTGTTTTAGTCAATGACGCACAAGTGCGTTGTCCGCACACGGCGCAAGGTGTGTTAAAAACGCAGTGAACGTATTAAAAATTCTTTGAAACCTCCAATCTTAACCCTCAAACTGGCAGCTAATTTTTCACTAACTGGCACACCATTTATGGTGAATTTGTAGAGGTTTTTAAAAAATGTGTAAAAATTATCTATTCACTGTAAATCTTCTTATGTTTTTTATCTTTATGATAAAAAATAAGTGGGCTATCATATAATATATAAAACACAACTCAAATGAACAAAATTTGTTTTGGTCATTAACTTAAATTTTCAAAAATAGTTTTTAAAAGTTAAAATGGGTGGGAGTATGTCATACAATGTTGTAATGATGAAAAAAATTGAAATAGCTAAAGTGTCCCAAATTTAATCTAGTTTTAGGAAAAAGATAGATAATGTGTAATATACTTGTTTAAATTAAAATACTGTACCTCAAAAACTGTATACAATACACAATACTAAAAATTGGTTGCAATGGAATGGCAATATTCACTACAAATGCTACGGAGTTTCAACATGAAGTAAAATTTAGCTAAAATAATGCTTTACAAAATAAATAAATTTGTTGCCTGTTTTATAAAAGTTACTAACCCATTTATTATATGCATAATAAATGTTTATAAATACATAAGAAACTCAAATAACCCATTGTATGTATTATTGAGTTAGGGCTACAGAAATGATATTTGACTATAAATATCATTTCAATATCAATAACAGCAACTGCTAGTTTTATTCAAGACATAATTGATGAACTGGATAAAGGTAAAAAACCAGTTGGCATTTTTATGGATTTAACCCGTGCCTTTGACGGTGTGAATCACGACACTATGATAAATAAGCTTCATAGCTTAGGAATCCAAAATAAGGAAAGTAAATGGTTTCAATCTTATATGTATGACCGGTACCAGTATGTAGAGTTGTCTTTTAATGATGGGCGTTTCATAAAAAAGTTTGTTTCAAAGACACTAAAAATCGTTTTGGAGTACCCCAGGGCTCAATCAATATTGGGGCCACTGCTCTTTATATGTTACATAGGTGGATTAGAAAATTATGTAACCGAAGATATAAAATTCTGTCTATATACAGATGATGCAAATCTACTTGTATCAAGCAGTGATACAAGTAAAGCAGATTCAAATTCCACAATCATATTAAATAAAATGAAAAATAACTTAACCAAAAAGAATCTCCTGCTTAATCCATCAAAAACCACATGCATTTCTTTTAAAACTAAGCAATCAAAATGTATCCACTATCCAAATATATTCATTGAAAAAAACAAAATTGCTGTGACGGAACACACAACCTTTTTAGGATTGATTATTGACAACAATTTAAGTTGGGACTTACATATTGAGCATATAATAAATAAAATGTCATCTGGTCTGTATGCATTAAGGAAAATGTCAAAATTGTGTAGTTTAACCCTTAAAACGTGGCATCCGTATGTATACGCATGTTTACAATTGCCCGTAACGCGTTATACGTAATATTTCACGAGCTGATAACAATAATCCTAGAACAGGCCTAATACAACGTAGCGAGTTCTAAGATTCAAGGTCAAGACTATTTTCAGGTTATTATTCATTTTCGAGACCTTTGGACTGGTTACTAAGCAACGAATGTAAATAATATGAAGTTTTCATTCAATATTACCTCTGTCGAGATAACCGCTAGCGCTCGCAGCGAATATATACGCATCTGCTAGTCACATGACGCGGCGACCGGCTGGCGCTCGTCAGTCTGCAGTTATTTGTTGTCTGTCTCGTGCATTGTACTAACCTCCGGTGTGTAAACAAAGTTTATTATTTCGAATTTACTCTATATTTTTCATTGTGACGTCTAGTTTTATTTTTGTTGTAAATAGTGTTTATTTTGTGTACATAATCTGTTGTCTTATTGAGTTATATTGTAAATCTTGTTATTGAGTATATTGTATATTGAGTTATATATGTATTGTATATCGTTATTATTCTTTTTTTACATTGTACTATCCTGGTTTAGATTTTAAAAAAATATAACTTTACAAAAACTAAAATTATATATATTCAAGAAAATGAAGCGTTAATTGAAAAATTACAGAAAATTGCTCATCGTTTTAAGGATTAAGTGTGTTGAGGCAGGTGTATTTTTCCTTGATTCAATCACATATTTCATATGGAATATGTATGTATGGTTCTAAAAAAAAAATAAAATTTGAACCGAATTTTAAAATTACAAAAAAGCTATGTTTTCCTTTTTTTTCTTTATTGCCATTGATCATAAGTATACATGAAATAGGCATTGTCACTTGTGTTACATTAAACCTAATTTTTCTTTTTAATAAAGATATATAGCTATGCTAAGTTTCCGTTGAGTTATAAAGATAATACAATAACTGAAGCGTCACACAGTAAAAACTCTTGAATTGAATAAAGAATATTAGAACTATGATGGTGCTAAAAAGGAGAGAATCAATAAAACATCTGTTTTCAGAGTTGAATATTTTGACTATGTACAACCTCTATATTTTAGAATCAATCATGTATTTAGTTAAGTACGATGAGCAGAACATACTGGAGCATAAATACAATACCAGATTCAAATTAGGCACTAAAAAACAATCTAGAAATGTATAACAAAAAACCTGTAGTTATGGGAGCAAAATTTTTAAAACATCTACCAACAAATATTAAAACTTTAAAAGATAAGGATAAACTTCAAAAAACTATAAAGGAGTACTTAATAAAACATCCTGTTTATTCATTGGATGAATTCTTCGAGAGAATATAATAATTAATTTTAATAAATACACTATACTTAATTTCTTGTATTGTACTAAATAAGACTATAGTCTTAATACTAATGTAGAAAAACTTATTGTGTTTTGCTTGACACTGTTCAAATCTGTTGATGAATAAAGGAGTTTTGACTTTGACTTTTATCACATTATTCACTCACTACCACACTTATTACAACATAGAAACACTATATAGTACATTTTAATAATATACATGAATAATTTACTGTAAAACAACAACAAACAATAGTAACAGAGAAGTGACAGGCTTGTATGAGTTTTAACAATACCTCTTCTTTTCAACAGCTGGGTTTCCAAACAATGAATCATCTAACATTGTAGACAGCAATCATGTAATGTCTAGTGGTATTAGAATCATGTAGGTGATGTGCAGCTCAGTGCTATATACATTATTATTTGCTGCTGCTGTTGCACAGGGTGCATGAAACAGCACTGTGCCAGTTACAGTTCCGGTTTGAGAGTTGAGTTAAGTCATGTCAAGTCACTTAAAAAAAAGCACCTTTTTAACATAAAACCAAGTTATATACCAATATATACTTTACGCAGTTTCAAATTGATAAATAGCAATCAATTACCCTAAACACAAACAAATTCTAAACATATAAGTCTGAAAAGAATTATGCAATCCAGACCACTACTTAACCTAAATAAAATTAAAAATTAAACCCCAAAAATATTAAAAATAAATCTAAGTTTATTAAATTTAAACTCGACAAAAGGAGACTAAATAAATTGGCAAGAAATCAACAAGATATATTGAAACAGCTAAAAAATTAATTCAATAAAAAAATATACATTCTTCTAGTACAATGGCTGTTAAGATGCAAACAAATCTATACATAATTCTTCAAGAATTAATTGGAAAAGTTAAAAACTGACGAAGAACACACACTTAATATCTTTTTTTTTAATTGTAAGAAAACATATATAAAACAAATATAAATGTCAAACATAAGAAAACCTTACAAAAAACAATGATATAGAAGTTAAATGACAACATCTAGAACCTCCATGCCAATAAAGACTTCACATCTGACATCCTGAACAAATCTGATTACGTCCATGATGTCAATCTCCAGTTGTTGTTTACGATCTTGACTGACTCAGAAGTCAACCTTGAAAATTTCTCCAAACTGTTTATTTCTCAATGTTTCCCGAATGCATAGCATTTGTTGATATTGAAATTAGATTGGAGCACCATGTCTTCCAACTGATATTTACATAAAAAATTCAAATAAAACAACAATCCAGTTCACCTAACTTACACATGGTCTTTAGTACATTTGGATAAAGTATTTGGAAGCATATTTTCAAAATCAACTCATATGGAATTATTCACTCTAATATCAACTAATAATATACTATTGATAAAATAAAATTGTAGTAAATTATATTAATATTATTTGATGTGAGAAACTCACCTGTTCTGATTTCTGCGTCGCCAGATGTTATCTGGGTCATAGCGATTGTGGGAGGAGTCTATACTAATATCGGTCATTGAAGACGCAGGGCTGGAATTGGCCCTTGATGCACGCATCAGCTCTGATATGAGCTGCACGTAGCTCTACACAAAAAGTAAAATGCAAGACTTAAAATATAAGTTTTTTTAGATTAGTTTTTTTTTTAGTTTGAGTTTCATGACAAGAGAACCATCTAAATTCTACTTCAGGCAATTTACTATTTCATGGTAAAACATTGCAATGCTAAGTGGATGATGATAATACAAGTAACCAGCTAATTTATATATTATCAAGTGAAAAACATGATACTCTCACCGGCAAATCTTTGGGTTAGTAAACATATAAAATGATTACAAATAATGTCTTTTACTTCGTCTACTTATGTATTTTTTGTTAATTAATGTTTTTCATTAAAATAAATATATAGTAATATGTTGCAGTACAGAAACTTCACAACTACTCGTGCCTGCCAAAGATTTGTCAACTCATTAAATTTAAAATGTGTTTATATCATATTTAATTTTACCATTTAAATTCAAGGTCCTAATTTTATACTACCTTGAACATAATCATCAATCATAATAAAGCTTATATAAATAGGTAAGATGGAAAATGAGAATAAAATATACAGTTTTACCTGCTAAAATGATGTTACCGACCCTTATGATCCGCCAAAAAACTTGCCCCCATGACGATGTTTTTACACAAGACTCCTGAATACCTACCAATTTTAAGATACTAGAATTTTCCAGGACTGAGCGATAGCTGTGATGATGCCACATTGTAGAATGTATAAAAAATGAAACATCTAGTTTTCGTAGATTATGTAGATATTACGTACACAATTATTTTGTAAATAGTAAAAATAGCACATCTTGACGTGGTTGCCACTTGAAAATATAGATTCTAGTCATGACACCAGCCACTTAAGCCTAAGATTCCAACATACTATCATACTTATCTGCTTGAAATTCTCTTTCAAACTAGGGTTTAAAGAAACAAGACAGTAAAATAATAAATTGAATGGCTACAAAAACAATTTACTAATGAAACAAGAGATAAATTATAATAACTGAGTATTTCTGTAGTACAGTAACTGTAGTAATTGTAAAATGAGAATTAGCTTATATGGGTGAACAGTTTGTAGGCTAGAGCCCCAAATAGAAAAAATATACAACACAAACACAAGAAATATATTAAATTAGTCAACGCTGAAAGAGAAAATAAAAAATGTAATTTAACTGTTCATAAAAACCTGAGTATTTCTTACAGTAATTATGAAATGAGAATTAGCCTATATAGGTGAACAGTTTGTAGGCTAGAGCCCCAAATAGAACAAAAATATTGTCCTTGAAATAGTGAGGAATTTATAGATTTTGTAAGATTGGAAATTGAGAATATTTACAGTTTGAGACAAACAATAAATGACACATGGGGTGAAGTGGATGTAAGGCAAAAGGTAAAGGTCAGGCTCGTATTCTGACACGATTAAGATCTCGGCTTTATCAAGTCACACGTTCAATAAAAGATTATTAACTTTATGTTTAAATACTAAAATAGTCTAATTTACATAAATTGAAATGTTTATTTTTATTTATAAACATGACATGTGAAATATAAAATGATTTCTTTTTGAAAATGCTTTCTCTAATCGTATAAGATCCAACCCTGACATTTCCTGTGTACCTGGTGTTATAAGAATGTGAAGTAGATGGAAAAATAACATAGAAATGTTTGTACACATATGAATTATAAGATGCTTTATATACAACTAGCATAAGGAAAGAAGTGCTGTTTCATGAAAAAGAAGAGTGTCAGAAGAATATCTCTTAGCTTTCTTTAGCCCCTGCTTTTGATATACTTTTGTGCGTGATAAGAAGAGGTTCAAGAACTGAACTTGTTGCTCTTTCCAAGCTTACATAAAAAACAGGTTCATAAACTAATTTTGGAGGTACTACCTGGGAAGAGAGAAACAGTGGTAGACAGACGTAACGCAGATATCCCCAGGCCTTACGTAGAGCTGGTTCCAGGCAGTCACTACGTGGAGCTGCGTCTTCCACACAAATCCTCTGTTCCACCTCACAGCGAGTGGCGTCGTCCACCCCCAGCGGACTTGTTGCTTGTAGTGACAAATACCTAAACACAGTTTTTAGTTTAGGTATTTGTCATTACTAAATTAATAATTTTTAAATATTAGTATATTAAATACAGTAATTATTTTTAAAAGTTATGCAGTTTCATATATTAAAATATAAATTATTATTATGACTTAATAGAGGGTATAAACATTAAGCAAAGAAATGCTTCAGGGCAAAAATGGCTATGTACTAAAACTTTCATGCCCATCATCCGGGATTCCCGGGAGCAAAGTTTGTTATTTGCAGACCTACCAACTACTGTATAATCAGAGAATTACTTGGTTAACTGTACTGTATAATCTG
Source organism: Stictocephala bisonia (assembly GCA_035578905.1). NCBI lineage: Eukaryota > Metazoa > Arthropoda > Insecta > Hemiptera > Membracidae > Stictocephala > Stictocephala bisonia. The sequence goes on along the minus strand of JAQJVL010000771.1, from coordinate 335,077 downwards.
TCTTGGTTAATAATATCAATAGTGAAAATAAATTAAAAGCCTCTATTCATCAGTAAGACACCAATCGTAGAGATATGGGCGAATATGACAGGTGAATGAGTGTGGTAAGTGTAGTCATTGTTACTAACTAAGGTCAACTGTTCCTTAGAAAGAGCCATTTTATTAGTAGCCCAACAACCAGGGCAACTAAGGGACCTACAGCTTTACATGGAATGCGAACCTACTCTCCTAAATTATGTAATGTAATTTATGAAAAAGAACAAAAACATATTAAAGCTACCTATTTGAATTTTATAAAGCAATAAGTTGTTTGGTTAAAGAAAATTGAATTGATCTTGGATGGATCACAGTTTTTTTTTTTTTTTTTTTTTTGTATGGAAAAGTAAAATAAGTGTAATATAAGGAGTGTGCCTGCAATTCATACCAGATTGGCAATACAGCTACCTATAACCAGTTGTGTTATATATGAAAATTAGTAGGCAATACTATCTACATCTGATCATAATTGTTCTGCAAATACAGTAGAGCCTTACTTATCCTATGTAAGCGGGCCATAATGACGTCAGATAATAGGTAATGATAATAAAATAAATTATATTAAATTTATCTTCCATAGACATTACAACACTTTTACAATTGGAAACCACTTCACTAAGCCTAAGTTCAATAAAAAAATGGTAATGTATGAATGAACAAGTACAACTTAAACTAAGGTACTGTACAGTCACAAACAATAATTTTATTTTTAAATCTTATCTATCTAATACAGTTTAGTATCATAATTTTGCTAGTTTATGAACAATATTTTATTTTAATTATATACTTTATTTACTAAACTCTTTAATATCAGCTGTTACGGAAACTTTGAAATCAGATTTATGATAGTTTAAATTCAGAAATACTAAAATATAACATTTAAATACTAGACACACAAGATACAAAAGCTAATAATTTTTATCACTTATCAAAGCTTGTATACAACAGCTAGTTTTAAATAGTTGAAATATTTGTATAAAAAACAAAACTAATATTAAAAATGGGACAGACTCACTTCTCATATATATTGATGGCTTCGTTTTGAGATTCAATAGGATCACTATCTGGCCGGAGTTGGTCCTGGAAAGCCGTCGCAGTTTGCCAAAACTCGACCACACATTGACAGCCCTCTTGTTCTAAGAACTGCAAAATTAATGCATCGTAACATTGATTCAGCTTGATAGTTATGTCATTGTTTGAGTCATGTCTACTGGCTATGATACAATATGACCTAGAATTGTATTTTATAGAAGACTTTACACATAGAGACTTAAGTACTATGCATTGTGTGGTTAGGTGTAGGAAAGGGCTAAGTAGCCCTAACCTCACTATTTGAATCTTTTTTATGATCAATTTTTTTCATTACATTGCATTGTTTTTAATCAAATATGAATAGTACAAGGTGGAATTTATAATAAAATATAACAGCCAACAGGCCATCTAAAAACATTACAATTATTTTCAATTTGTATACATAAATGTTGTCTGTATTGACTGTTGGAGTTTTAAAGTACACTTGCTATTGGAAATAAATAAGTAGAAAATTTGTATTTAATATGTTACTTACTAGGTCTTCCAATATACCATTGTAATGCAAAATCTAGTTAGCACAGGTCAAAGTAAAAATTGATTACAATAATAATAAATAAAGTAGTTACTTGATTTGATGGTTATTACCTTAAACCTATTCCTCTTTCTTCCTATATATATATATATATATATATATATATATATATATATATAAAATGTAATAAAAAAATAATTAATTTAACAACAAAATCATAGTTTCTTGTTGTTTTTCTTCTCCACATCGTTTAGTAGCTTCAGTCTCACACTGCTGCGCTGGAACATCGACCTCATCAACAGGTTCAATCTCATCTTCTATTTTCAAATCAAAGCTATGATTAAGATGTTTTGCAATGTTGTGAAGCACTGCGTATGGAACCTTTGGAACCATGTCTAACGTCACTTGCATACACAATTTTCAAGAACTGGGAGACGCTGTTTAACTGTCCAAACACACTTTCTCTGACAACTCTTTCTCTTACATGCATTAGATTGAACTGTCTCTCTATTTCGTTACGTGGGGTCTTGTATGAAGCTATTAACCATAGACAAGTTCCGTAACCTGAATCCCCCAACAAACATGGTGATCCGTTAAACTGTGACATCACACTTCTTGCTGTACTCCTCCATATTCTTGCATCACAGACACTACATGGCCATTCTGCAGTTATACTATTAAACTTTCCAGTAGCATCACAAGTATCTTGCACATTAATACTCAGGTAGCCTTTCAGATTTACATACTTATCCCCAAATGCCACTGGTTTTTTTATCTCAATATGAGTACAACAATCTATTGCACCAACTACTGTTAGCATACGATTGAGAGTTTGTTGCAACACCTTTGCTTTGTTCATTTCCCTATCCTTGCTGGAGAATTTAATCCAGTTTGCCGATTTTTCAGTAATCTTATTCAGCACATAATCGACAGTTTTACAGATTGTTGAATAATGATCTTCAATATCTTCTGCTATGCCAGATTGGAAACTTGGATGTCCAACGAATCTTTAAAATATCTCAATCTTCATTCATGGTGACAAGCCTCCTCCTCTTGTTTGTTAAAAACTCATTAGTTAAAAAAATCAATATTTTCACTATTAAAACGTAATAAATGCTTACAGTTTTGAACTTGCCTCCGCTCTAAGTACTGTTTATGTTTACGAACGTTCATTAATATAGCCATATTGCACTGTTCAAACTGAAGCACTGACTGAATTTAAAAATTACGCATGCTTACATAACTTTTAAGACCTGTTACTTGGTTTATTCTCACGAAACCTAAATAACTACTTAATCGTTTGGAAATTAGAGATATTACTTGGTTGAGTAAGTACTTAATCTTTTTATTCATGTGAAACCGAGTGATAACTCGAAAAATGTTGAGTTGAAGTAACTACTTTGTTTTATTTACTTCGCCCAATATGTTACTTAATAGGTTTTCCCTTTTACCTTAGTACTCACAATTCTAGACAGCACAGGTAGAAGTAAAAATATATTACATTATACTATACACAATATGCCAACACAGACTCCGTAATTAAGGTGAATTTAAAAGATAAAGTTAATACGAGTTACCAATTGAGTAATACTTATCCTTAAATAGTATTTATTATGATTTAGTGGCTAGACATCAGAAGGACCCGCACTTTACTGTATGAACCATACAAAATATGTATGATGTTTTTTGGTGTTACAACAAGCTTTAATTGATAGTTTTACAGTTTATGATGCCTGGTGATATCTCTTGTACATGAAATGTTAGTTCATAACATACTAGGAACAAATCAGTATCACAGTTCAATTCCAGCACTACTGTACATTCTATACTGTGGCTAGGCCGAAAACAAGATATAGTAGAGTAGCATGTACTTATGTTCAAACTCAATGAACAGTAAATCATAAGTATTCATAATATAAAAAAATTTAATGCCCTTCTCTCCCTATACAATACACAATTTTCTCTTTGCTTTTTGCTAAAAACGTGTACAAACTAAAATTTTTACTCTGAATTTAAATCACTTACGTTTTAGAAGCTTTATGTCCCAATGATTGACATTCTTCGGTAAAATGCAATTTAAAAAATTTTAATGGTAAAGCAAAATGTATTGCAAGAGTTTGTTGAATATCATGACCATTCTCACAAATCTGTGCCTCACAAAAAATTTAAATAAGCATTAAATAATCCACTCAGTAAACTATTGGCAGAGCACATATATCAAAGTGGGTTACTTCTTTCATACAAATACTCATCTAAACCAAACATCCAGACAAAATACATATATATATTTTTACCTCTACAAAAAACATCTCCATAAAACTGTACTGATAAAACTGCAGACAACTACACCTTAAAACGACGGGACCCGTATAAAACTACACCTGTATGGTTGATTCATTTGCAACAGTACTTAGAACTAAGAACGAAAATAAAAATATTATTTGCATACAAATATTATGCACAGGCTGATAACAAAATTTATTTAGTTTCAAAATTAAACAAAACTAAATATATTGTATTAAAAATAAAATAAAAAATTGACAGAGGTAGTTTTATTCACATCGTGTATATTTCTATATGCTAAGAACTTTGTAACATGGTTGTAATTGTTTAAACTGCAATTTGACATTGCTCATACATGTACAGGTAGTCCTCGTTATACGCGGTAGATACGTTCCGCCTAAGCGCCGCTTATAACGAAACCGCGTATAACGAGTCGGAGCTAAAGCGGGTTACGCCACTGTAGCCACAGCAGGCCGGCCTACTGCTTATTAGTACTGTACGCAATTCAAACTACAATATCATAAGATTATCTAAAGATTAATTAATTGTTTTGGAAATATAATAAAAATGTAGGCCTATAATAATTCATCATCACCTTTTATTGAATTCAAATTTGACTACTACATGAACAAACAAAATAAGAACGTACAGTATAAATGTATATAGGCATACTTTAATTAAAAATTAAATTCAAAGAGAAAAGGATATTAAAAAGTAATAAAAGTACTGTACAGTACATAACTAAAAAAGTACATCATATACAGTAGTTCAATCTTTTGATGTGCCTGCCACTGGGCTGAGAGGGTCAGACTGCCCGCCTTTGTTTACGTCTGACGTCTGCTTACCAGGTGTTTGTACCTTTTCAGCTGTTTGGGAGAAAAATGTCTTAATCGAGAGCTGGGTTGTTGTTTTTAATTTATTGTTATATAGTTCACAATAACACTTAATCACATTCTCAACTTCCCTTTTAACCTTAGCACTCCTCGTGTCATCTGGGTCGTTCTCTTCAAAATAATTTAAAGCGTTATTAATCATACAGAAAGCCTCTGCCATTCCTTTACTAGTCAAGGTTTTAACACTTTCAGGTTCTTCTTCCTTATCGGATCCTTCAGAAAACCTATCATCTTCTATTATTAATAGGTCTTCGGTACTTAGCTCTTCTTATAGTGTAATCAATTCATCAACATCCGCTACATCTACGTCTGTGAATCCCACACGCTGTGCCATATCCATAATATCTTTTGACGTTGTTCTGACATTTTCAGTCATTTCTACATCATATTTGACGATCTCTGGCCACAAATTTTTCCAAACACCATTCATACATTTAGGTTTCAATTCATTCCAGGATTTGCCTATGATATCAATAGCCATTTTGTTGTTGAACTATTTCCAAAAGTCCTTAATAGATAATTTATCATCAGCATCACAAGTTTTAATCAGTAAAGAAAATGTATGTTTAAGATAGTTGGCTTTAAAAGCTGAAATAACACCTTGGTCCATAGGCTACAATATGGACGTAGTGTTCGGGGGTAGAAACATAACTTTAATGTTCTCATTTATTTCACTTATTTCAGGAGGGTGGCTTGGAACATTATCTACCAGAATCAAACTTTTAAAAGGAATATTTTCTTCAAAGCAATACACTTTTAAATCATTTTGCAGCACTAGTAAAATATAATCATAAAATATTTTACCCGTCATCCAGCCTTTTTTACTCGACCTCCACAATACAGGCAACATATGCACTAAAAACCCCACAGCCTTTTAGTGCTCTGGGGTTTTCTGAATGGTAAATCATCAGTGGTTTAAGTTTGAAATCCCCAGAAGCATTTGCACCAAAGAGTAATATGCAGCGATCTTTAGCAGCTTTAAATCCAGGAGCAGTTTTCTCCTCAATAGAAATAAATGTTTTGCTTGGCATTCGCTTCCAAAATAGGCCAGTTTCGTAAAGGTTAAAAACCTGTTTGGCCGTATACCCCTCCTTTTCAATAAAATTTTTAAAAGTTATAGCCTTAAAAGTTTCAGCGCCTACATTGTCTGCCGATGCCGCCTCACCTGTTAATTCTAAACTGTGAAAAGCGTTGCGTGCCTTGAAACGGTCAAACCACCCTTTACTGGCATTAAAGTCTGGGGCGTTTTGATCATCCTTAGTAATTTCTGTATAGATAGCTCTTGCTTTCTCTTGGATGACTGCCATCAAAATGGGTGCATGGAGCTGATTATAATGTTCAATCCAGTTTGACAGTAGTTTTCCATTTTCTCCATCGAATCAGATCTGGACTTAGATACACGTGCTAAACTTAAATTTGTACAAGACTGCACACTCTTACGAATAGTTTCAGCATTTGATCGGATTGTCCTAATAGATGACTCTGGAAGGCCCATCACTCGGTGGATATCAATTATACGCTCCCCTTTATCGAGACGTTTTAAAACTTCAAGTTTAACTTCTAAAGAAAGAGAATGTCTAACACGTTTATTACTTACATCTATCCTATCTGTTTCTTCTCACGTTTTCCCGACATTATAACACAACTCACAACAATATTGTTCACAATGCCACGCCACAAGACGTACCTCGTTATGCCAGTGAGGCGGCGCACCATCTTGCTGAAAGACGAAGTTCTCTGGTTCATCCTGTGTCAGTTGAGGGAAGAGCCATAGCTGTAGAGTATCCAGATAAGAGGGACCAGTTACAGTTGCTTCACCAAAAAAGAAAGGACCATAAACTTTCTGTCGGGATATGGCACAAAAAACATTCAATTTAGGGGAGTCTCGTTGCACTTGTTCCATCATGCGGGGATTTTCTGAACCCCAAATCCGAACATTATGGGTGTATACTTGACCACTAAGGTGGAAGGTCAATTCATCACTAAATACGACAAGATCCAGAAAATTTTCATTGTCATTCAACAACATGTCGTTAGCAAAGTTGGCACGTAAAACATGGTCAGTAGGCTTCAGAGCCTGTAACAACTGCAAACGATAAGGACGTAGTTGCAAGCGTCGCCGCAAAACTCTCCAAACAGTCGTCACAGGAATTGCTAATTCACGACTAGCCTTCCGAACGGAGTAAATTGTACACCACTAATGCGAATAAATAAATAACAGTGCTCGAGAGAAAGAGACAGATAGACGGGTGGGGCGCGCCTGAGGAATGTGGAATGCTGGAATGTTGGTGGGGGGTCCGGCCCATCCGCGTATAAGCGAAACCGCGTATAACAAGGACTACCTGTATTTGTTTTATGGCAAATAAATGATGATGATATTGTAAAGCCAGATATGGTTTGCTACTTACGTCATTGTTAAAAAACTGTACGCCTTTATCACTATTTGGAGATATCTGTATGTAATTTTGACATGTCATAGTAGGGTTCCCTAAAGTTGGTTCTCGGTTCTATCGGTTTTTGACAAAGGTCCATAAAGTTGGTTATTGACAAAAGAACCGGAACCGAGAACCAATGGGAAAAATCTCAATTCTGCGTTCCGGTTTTTGTTCCGGTTCTAGAAAAACGTAAATGGGGAGATAGCTTTCATATCAGAAATGTTTCAGGTGTGAAAAGGGCTGATAAACAGAACAATCAATGACATCAGGCCAAAAGATAAACAATATATCTTTGTCAGAAAATATCTGCCCTAGAAGGCCACTTCATTATCAGTACGTGATTTGGCCACGAGATAAACAAAATATCTAAGTCAGAAAATATTCACCCATAGTCTAGCCACTTCCTTATCAGCACATTAAAAGAGATAGATAACATTAATGAATAAGAATTCACAAGCAGAGGCAGTGAATTAAAGCCATTCCGTTTTCGTTCAAGAGTCCAGAGTACAGTCACAAAGGCAGTGAATTAAAGCCATTCTGTTTTTGTTCAAGAGTCCAGTGTCCTTTCTGCCTAAGCTCCACCCTTGTTTATTGTAGTAACCCTTTCTTATCTCTTCCTGCCTGATAAAAAATACCTTGTAGAAACATTCCATTCTAATTATAACTCATCTAGCATTCTGATATTAATTATGCTTCTAGTTTTATTGTGTATTTTGAAATATGAAAGGTTTTTATGATGAACTTAAGATATTAGAGTTTATTTATTTAGACATATATTTAAAAAACAATGCAAACACAACCTAGGAAATTAGATTGAAAAATGAATTGTTAAGATTAATATTGTGTTTAAACTACGCAAAATGAGTCTTAAGCATTTTTATTTTAAAATAATTAAATTTTATTTTAATTATTTTTTTCTTTTTATAAAGTCTTAAATTGGATTAACGTTTTTTTAATGTTTTTAAACTGACCCAAAATAGTATATTATTTCTTAAATTTAAAACAAAATGTATACGGTACTATGATTTCTAAAAACATTTATGGTATTATTGGCTGTATAGTTTTTATGAATGTGAGTAGCATTTATATTTTCTTAATTCAGTATTATCACCAAGTGAGAAAAGAACCAACAGTTAATAAAAATAGATTTTTTTCAATAGCTAATAAATTTAAAAAAAATAACTATATTATTATTTGATTTTGCTGTTTATTTTTCACATACTACAATTACATCAACCTCTTAAATTTAGTTGTGGTAATTTCAATCAATTGTTGTGCTTTGTTTTTGAATAAGTTTTATTACTAAACCTAAAATGGCAGGTTATTTTTTAATATTCTCTAGGCTTATAAGTTTCGTAATTTCCTCAAGGTAAATTTCAATTACATATTAATTTGAGGATTATTTAGCTAAATTTTATACTCTTTTAAATTTAAAGTAAATACTTTCTTTGTACAAAAAATGTAAACAACCATACCCTGAGAAAAAATAAAATGTTACCAATTCTCTAGTTATTGGAAATATTGTATGTTATTTTATAGATTTTTAGGGTGTATTATACTTTATATTGGAGAAATCACCAAAACACTAATCACTCTTTTTCTGACTGATTCCACATGATTTGTTGATTCACTGGCGTAAAGGTATTAGCAAAATTTTTTTAAGACTTTCTCAAAAAGTATTCAGAACCGAGAACCGATTTTAGTAAAGAACCGAACCGAAACCGAAAAAAAATGGAACCGACGCATCACTATCTAATAGAAATAACATTTATTTCTCTGAGGGATATTAAGAGCACAAACATTTTTTTAATTACCACACAACTTCATCTATGTTTACATAAAACAATCATGGTAATTCATCATGATTCCTAGGTTAAATCAAGGTTAAACAAGTTTGCAATCATATTTATTTTTCAGGGACATTATAGCAAGAAAATACTTCAAATAACATATCTAAATTAACTAATATGTCCAGCAATTAGACAGATAAATAGTATCAGAAACATTAAAAAAGCTATTTTGTATATAATGATTTTTATTGTGTGCAGTATTTGCCATAAATTTGTGTGATAATATATTATTTATCAGATACTTGAACAAATATTTTAAAACTGTAGTAAAAATATTTTGAAAAACAAACATGTTCCATATATAATTAATTGAACATTTTACCTAAATTAACTAAATATGTAAAGGACACAAGCAAAAGGGAGATTTGCACAACTTCACAACAATTTACCAACTAAGTTTTCTAAACAGCAGTCAGACTATCATAGAGATAACATTATCAGAGGGAAGGCCTTATTTGTCAGTAGACACTACACAACTCACCTCAGTGAATGCTCCTAGTGCAGCACTATGGTACAATATGTCGCTGAGCACTACATTTCCACTTGTCAACACATCCACTTGGAACTTGGAAAAGAACTCACTCCGCACAAAGTCATGCCATAACCTATATTATAACACATATTTTGAAACTGTTAGAAATATGTAAAGGGTGTATAGTTTCTAATACAACAGTGATCTGTCATGGTAAGATTCTCATATCTACAAGTAAAAATCAATTATTTGTTTTATACATATGAAAATCAAACTTCCGTATGTTTGTATACACAAAACTCAAAAGTACTGAGTAGGTTCAACATTGCATTATTTATAAACAAGAGTGTTTTCATATATTTAGTTCCTAGATTTGTAAATGGGAACAGGGCATTTAAAGCATTTCTCCACCTACCTACATTTAATAAATTAACATAAATGTAATTACTGAATAATTATTACTTTGACCAGTTTATTTATATGCAAATTATATCCAAATCATATCCTGTAAGTTTATTACTCGGTTAGAGGATTATTTAGGAAAACAACTGTAAGTTGCTTTATTTCAGATAAAATCAAATAAACAGTAATCCTTTATTTTTCTAACAATAAAATAATAAATTACATCCTTAATTAATTATTAACATCCCGTGGTTCGGAAGTTACATTAAGCCGTTGGTACCCAGGTTCAGTATTAGAAAGGGCTTCTTAGCCCTAACTTCACCTAGTAAAATAAGACCATCTTTAACTTTCAACATCAGACTAAGCCACAACAAATTTAGGCCGTTTTTAGTTAGTCTCTCTTAAAAATCATTATAAACATAGTTCCCTTGGAAAATAAAATTTATTTAAGTTCAGTTAACAAAATGTCTAAACATGTTGTTGATTGAAATCTAATAAATTATTTTTCTAAGAATACTATGTTTATAATGATTTTTGTAACAATATGAAATTGTTTCATTTTATGTTATAATTTTTATTTAATAATATATAGTAATAAAAAATTAGGAGCAATAAAAAATGTTGTGAGAAAAAATAAAGTTTATAGCCGGTGTAAAAGTTAAAACTAGTTGTAAGTATTTCTTGCATGACATGCCATGTTTGAAAAATTTGACTGAAGACATTGTCAAGTTTTTCTTCTGTTTTCTCTTGACCAAGGGGGAAGAACTGATAATCTGAGTTAGTAAATGTAATTGTGATACGTTTTAAAAAGTTAAATAAATTATACAATTCATTTTCTATTTACAAGCTCAACAGAATTCAACATATACAAAGTTTTAAATTTAAATGTGCAAGTTTATTTTTATAACAAAATATTTATTTACTTGAGATCAACTTCCTTGCATTTATTAACAAAGCAGTGTTTTTTTAGTTGTATTTTTTCCATCACTATAATGATTTGTTTGGTTTTCAACAAGCAGGTAAACCCTGGTACATTTCAATAATTTAAAAAAATTATAAAATGGCTGACAGTTTCTTTCACTCATATAATACATGTACTTAATTAAAAACTGTTTAATTAACAGTGTCTTACAGACTGTAAAAAGAGAAAGTTCAACCTCTTTGAGAGTGTCCATACTTTCAAACTTTTAGTCAGTCTTACATACACACAGTGAACTAGTATTTTCGTATTACTATCTTTTCATGCAAGATGGCCAAATTATTTTCCACATATTCAGTCTAATCTGTCAAATTTGGCATGACAATGCAAGACTGACAATAAGTTTGAACTTGTAGACTGGCCTTTAGTTATATTAACATGTGACTATGTATAGGGTGTCCAGTAAACCTTCTTAAACAAATTCCCCGACTTTTCTCTGATTTCATACAACATTTTCCTGACTCCGAATTGACATATGTAATTTCATATACATGTATTTAATTTAATCAATAATATTATGTACTCTCATGTAGATAATGTCAGTGTTTTACAATAGATTTGTATAATGGTAAATAAACAATAATAATTAAATTTAGAACTAAAAAATTATTCTTTTCAGATTACTTTATAAAATATTACATTTAATTAAAAGATAAAATTAGCCTTTGTTAAAAAGAAATATACCTTTTATTCTATTGTCAAATTATGGTCATAGTTATGGGTGGGCAACTATGACAATTTTCAATGGCTTGAAAAAGGTAAAATATTACAATTTCGCCAAAACAAAACCAGCATGAATTGTAGGTCTATGACTTATTTAACACATTATGATCAAACCATAACTTTAGTGAGTATATAGTGACCATTACCAATGTCAACACACTGATGTTCTTGTTATTTTTCAGGTTTTATTCCTAACTTTTTCAGATTTTTCCCTTTTTTCCCTTTTGTTGGACACCTTGTATTTAAGATACTTTTGCATAAATCAGATGGAAATAACCTTACTCACTGCATTGGTAGCAGTATTTTGAAGCACTCACAATCAGTAAATTTTCAAATCATATGTTCTTGGGCGAAGGAAAGTGAAATCTATAATCACGTTTAAGAATTGCAAATGTTTGGAATGAAAAAAAAAGAACTGACATAAATCGTATGGACACGTATTTAATTTTTTATTCTAACCAATAAATTTTTATCAGGATTAATTCTTTACTCATTAATGCTCATTTTACTTCAAATCTTTATAAAGTTGGAATAGAATCAACAAATCTAAATTTATAAACTTAATATCTTCGTAAAAGCTTAGCCTACATTTTGTTTACTGTGTTGTTAATATATTTTCTTTAAATAAAGTGTATTAATTTTTATCTTTTAAGTGCATTTGTATTATGGTTTTCCAGAGATACTTTTTGTATTGATCTATTCCCAAAGCATAACAGTTAGAACTTTTGGTGGTTTTAAAAGGAAGTTTACAATATTGATAACTACTTTCAATTAAATGGGTTTTAATAGAATAGAAATTATTCATATTATTAAAAATATAGTAAATTATGCTTAACCTTGAACCGGACAAAGAACAATATCAGGCATTTGAATAATAGTTATTACATTAGCAGAAATCAGTAAAACATTATTGATTTTGGCTTTAAATCTAAAGAGGAAATACTAAAGCACACGAATAATCAACTAAATAATAAACGGTGATATTTATCATTGTTTACAATTGTCACATTATCATTGGTGCTTCAATATTAAGTTATAGAATTATTTATGAATTTCTTTGTGCACATTTGACAAGAACGGCTTGTATTTTCATGATTGTTAGAAACTTGGAGAACTGATTGAAATCAAAATTGGTAATAATAAATATTTTTTTACTATTATTTTTAAATGTTTTACTATAAACTTCAAGTTATATATTATATTTCAAGAGTGTCAATTTATTTGTATTATATAACAGTAAAAAATAAATATATTATTATAAGTTTTAACAACAACTTGCGACTACAAATCTATCTCGCTGTTAGATTAGTTTTATACCCATTTTTTCCCCCATTATAAAACAATGGGTATAAAAAGCTCTGATAGTCAGAACTATATATCGCTGAATATCAGAGACTCCCTATCTGTCATTCTGTTTTAACGTCTCAAACATTTTTTTATTTACAGACAATACTGTAATAAAAATGGTCTGAAAATAACATGTTGTATTATTGTTCTGTAATGACGAAAACTGTACGTAGCTACCTGGTGATGTTTTACCAAGCAGCACCCTGTTTTGTTGCTTACTGTACTTGACTTTATGTTGAGTGGGGACTGTACTGTCTGAGCAGACCTTATCACTTTTGTTAATGTTTTTAGGGAGGGGGAATAGTGAATACGTGACTCATGAACTCTTAGAATTATTTTTTATAGAGTAACACTAGTGAAAATCCTTAATAAAATTCATTTTTGAATACTATTTTTTTATTATTACGACCTTTTACTATCATTACTTATTACCCGACTTCATCACGGCCTGTCATCACATCAGATAAGCAAGGCTCTACTATATAACAGTTTAAGATGATCCACCCACACCCTGCAAAAATCTCAGACAATTTTCTTTATCCACAGCTGTACATCTGCATTTACGGTAGTTAAAATATACTAGAGTGGCATATGTACTGGGTGGAAAAAAATATGGAAATGCTTTCATAGCTTGTAAAAGTGAAATTTTATACATGATCATGGTTACACACAGAACATACTTTTTGACGCCATTAGCGACATTTTATCTTTTCAGGGAGGCTGCCCACGAGGAGTTGAACAAAAATCTTCAACGTAAGCCTAGGTCGAGTTTGGTATCAAATGAAAGGTCTAATCAAGAGAAATTATTTGCCGCAAACCGGACTTCATAAGATTTATCCCTTCCAGAGTAGTGGTCTTTTGAATAATATTATTCCTCCGTTTTTTAACGGTTTTAAGTATATTATTTTGATCAAAAAGTATACTTTATAGAACACAATTATTTAAAAAAAAATTAAATTATTAAATTATCTATGGAGAAAAAGTGTTTCCATATTTCTTTCCACCCTGTATATGGTATCCAACAGTTATTCAATCAGGTATATCTTTCTTTATTTCATACAGTTAATTTAAATTTAAATATATATTCTTTATTTCATACAGTTAATTTTAATTTAAATATATATTAAGTAACTGTATTGTTATGCCTTTGCATCTTGAAATACATCAAGATTTTATTACTCTAAAAAATGTGGCCAGTGCAAAAGAGTACAGTGCATTTATTTATAATGTTAAAATACATCAAATGATTCAAATACTGTATACCAATTTTTGTGTATGGAATTAAATTCAAATGAAACAAACTATATATGTACGCCAATATCAATTACCTTAGTTTTATTTAAAGATAAAAAAGATAAATTGGAGAGGCTAGACAATTACTCAGTTTAACTTGAGAGTAAATCTCAAACCTGTTCTGGAGCCAGTGAATGTTATTGTATGACCTTGCCCTTTAATTCACCTTAGGAAAGTGTCTTCACTTACTTCTGAAGAGCACTATTACCTATCCTTTTATAGTCCTACATAAGTAAATTGTATTTTTATTAATGTGCAACAACTAATTTGGAATTAATGATTAAGTCTTGATGCTCAGTTTGACGGAACATTATAATAAAAAATGAAAATTTGTTTGATATAACCGAAATTGAATTTATTATGTATATGGTTATACAGATTCGTATGACAGTAACAAATACAATAAAAACAAAAACATTAATATAGAAAAATATAGTAATAAATCAATTACCATGCACGCTCAAAATGGCAGTTGACATTCTGTGTATAAGTGGACCTCCAAGCATTATCAAATAACATTGTTATTATAAATATTTTTTGTAAATAGAAATACTATAACAGATATTCAGCTTTATTAAGCTCTTTTATATCCCGTTACTGAATGTGGTAAATTGTTGTCTTGTTAAAACACTAAACCACTGTTCCTAATCTGCTTTAGAGAGATCTAAACATGAAAAAGCCTTAAAAACTACTTTGCTACTTAAGTAATCAAATCTACTGTATGTATTGAAAAAATAGTAAAGATCCAAATAGTGTTTTTGGGCTTTACGTTCTAGACAGTCATTTTTTGGTTGTAAAAATGATAAAAGGTAACATATAAACCATAACAGTTTGTGAATATTTGAGTTTAATATAATCCAGTTTTCTTCCAATCAAAGTCAAACAGCGTTAAAAGAAAACTTTTCTGGTCCATATGTATGTAGCATAAATAACGTAATGAACATGTAATTATCACATGATCAATCTAAACAGTAATTAGATATGTGGATACACCAACAGAACTGAAAGACCAAATAAGTGTGTTTCCATACCAAATAAGATGTTTCAAAAACCAGTTTTTCACTGCAAGACTAGAAGAAAATGTGATTAGAAATGGACCCTTTTTCTAATCATATCATCAAACCTTAAAAATGGTTTTGACTTATATTTAGACATTAGTTGGCATCTATTGTAATTTCTTAAAAATAATGACCAAACAGAAATAATGAAATCAATTATTTTATTTTACAACTTTTATGATTATTTATTCATAATCAAGACGTCAATCGTAGAGATAAGTGAATTTGAGAGGTGAATGAGTTTAAATGAACAAGTGTAGTCATTGTTACTAACTAAGGTTGACTGTTCCTTAGAAAGATCCATTTATTAATAGCCCAACAGCCAGGGCAACTAATGGACCTAAGAACTTGCATGCAATCTGAACCACATAGTATTGGTCTGAGTTTCAGCTAACTGACAAGCCAGATACTCAGTTCTCTCCCCTATACAACATTCGGACCCTGACTACCACCCAACATGGACCCCAGACTTCTCTATAATAAACCATAATTACCTCAAATAAAAACCATTTTTATAGATAAGGTACATCAGCTGTCAACCACTGCTGAACAAATTATGCAAGCAAGTTACTGACTAGAGTTCAGAACAATATTAATTTTCAGCTGATTATGTCACATATAAATTTAGTAAGAATTAATTTATTTAATTGATTAGGTTAAAATTAGATGATTTTTAATGACAAAAACTAGCAGTAGGAAAGCTATTGTCATAAAATATACGGAATATTCTGTGAGATACCCAGCATTTCAATTCATTCAATAGGATTTAAGTGGGTTATCAAGACACAGAATTGAAATTTCTCTACTGTAGTTATTTTCAGATAAAGCAAAATACATCACTAAAATTTTGAAGAGTAGAAAAAGTCTAGAATTAGAAAACTTGACCACTATAATTCCAAAACTACCTGCAGAACTCTATTGAAATATTTTAAACCTCTTACACTCCCTTATATATATATTCATTTTCGAGATTTTTTAATCAACTGAAATTAATTACTAATTGATTATTCATATGTGATTTTTGCATTACTTTGATTATTGTTATACCAGATATATGTTATTTAATTTTAGGATATCGTATCATAAGCCATCCTGTACAATATGTATGTATCACAAAAAGGTTTATTGTTGAAATAAATAAAGGATCTTTTCCTAACCTTGAAAAGTTTTGTGCTGATAAAAATCTATAATTGTTTACTTTTCCTCATCATTCAAGGTTACCATTTAATGTAAGGCAAAATGGGCTTGGGATTACTTACAGTGCATACTCGGTCACTGTTTTACTTTAATATATACTAGACATTATCTTACTTTAAATATTGAAATTTGGAAATTATTTGACAATGTCCCTGTTTCTAAATTACTTATATAAATGATTAACACACTACAATTCGTCCATTGCCTACTATATACTTACTAGTGTTATTATTATCATTAAAAAATTACTTGCCAGTTTACGTGGGCCTATATGTGAACCTTGCTCATTAGCTAATTGTACCAATTTTCAACTTGGTGGGGATTTGAACCCTGGAACTAGCAATTTCCAGTCCAAAGCCTTCGCCACCGAACTACCACACCATCAAACCAAGATTCATATTTAGTATTATTATAAATAGGCAACTTACTCTCTTCTTAAAATTTGATAAACAAAGTCTTGTAGCTGAACAAGAGCTTCATCATCAGTGACATCTTGGTTGGTAGCAGCTTGGATACGTGCACATATGTCTTCAGGTAGTCTGTACCTTTGCATGATTTCTTCAGAAAGGTATCGATGACACAAATCTTGGCTGGTTACGACTAAAGGAGAGGCACTATCACTTGCACATCGAGTGCGATACGTCCGTTCATTGGCACTAGCAGAGTCCGTTTCAGCTTTAGCACTTTTACACAACTGCTGTAAGTCAAGCCACAAAGTAAGCAAAAGAGAATAACCACGTAGTTCTGTAAATTGAGAAAAGTAGTTCAGAGCGACTTCATTGAGGAGAGTTTCGGATAAGTTGATTGCCAAACGGGAGCACTGGGGAGGAGGTGTATCAGCTAAAAAAATTAATTTACTGAATTATTAAAAAGCACAAGAAACATAAAAAACAAAAGTACAAAAAATGCCCTGGTAATAGATCTAAATAATAAAATTTAAAATCTACAAAGTGTAACTTATTTTTAAGTTAAGGTTTAAGTATAGCTGTCCTCTAAATATTTCAAATGCAAATTACCGGTACTCAAAAAAATTAAAATTTTTACCTCATTATAATAATAACTGTTACCTCATAAAAACCTGTAAAATGATTAAGCTGTATAGCAAATTTGATCATTGTAACGATAGCAGTTGTTGTATAGTTACAATCTGTTCAGTAAGACGCACAGACAGACTAAAAACAAAGCACGTATGAAGGAATCTTTTAAATGTTGATCCATATCTAAATTTTAGAATGTATTTTAGGGACACTATGTATGAATTTATTTGTCATTTTATAAATTATTATTTCCAATTCCAAGAAATATCTGTACTGTTAATATTTTTCATCAACCAATAACAACTGTTTCATGTTGCTGTTTTTATCTTCCTGTTAAATCAAATTTGTTATAATGTTCTACTATTACAATTTAGGTTAAAGTTCCTGAGATTGGCAACAATATATACAGTAATTTTATAAAAGATAGTGGTATTGCATCTAAATTTCATGTGAATTATTCAGATCTTTGGGGTAATTAACGGCAATATTAGCTGTTAAATATTAGTTTTACTGCAAAAATATTCATCTCGAAGTAAACACAATTTAAGTATTGCAAAATTCTTTAACTTAAATATCAATAATGACAACATCCATGAATATTTTTATTTCAAATTTTTTTTAACTAACAGATTTCCGTAAGAAATAATAAGAATGTTCTTATTTCATTCACCACCAAAATTTTCACAAGTCCCCATTACTATACTAACACAAAATATTAACTGATAATTGAGTTTTGACTATTTTATAAAAGTTGGAAATCTGACCTGACAACAAAAGGGGTGCACAAGAATTTTTGTTCTAGAGGATTTATTCTAGTGGTTTTAACCACATTTCTGTTTAGAAAAATTTACCTCAAAATTAAAAAAATTCAGTCTTCATTGAACACTTTGAAAATATCGCTAAAAACGGGACCGAACAAAATCTTACTGACTTAATTTTTCTTCTCATAGAATAGAATAGTGAGATGTAAAGTATGTGACGATTAATTTTCATAATTCATTAAACCCAGTGGTGTACTTTATGATTTGATAACAGTATGTTTAGAATGTAATTAATGAAAACATTTAAAATAAATTTTAAATCATGGTGGATGAATAAATTGATTCTTAATTTCAGAGATACATGATCTTGTAAATTATTGGTTGGTGTTTACTGTACCACACCCTTAACCCTCCTGTACACAGGTTGTAAACTGTACCATCAGTTCATGCGTGTGGACTGAAAGTCCGCTATCAGTACTAAAAACCATTGGAGTGGCCTCGCCATTCCAGAGCACGGAGTAACACATAAGGACTATGAGTCCGCTAATACATTGTCTAGCAGTGCCATTTGCAGTGCGCGACCATGTTTACACTCTCATTGACGCCATTAAGTAGAGTACATTTGTATTCTTAACTAATTAATATATTTATTAAGGGCATGGGATAAGGTATTTGGAACCACAACCATTAGAAATAATTAGTTTTTATATAACACTGATTCAGAAAAGCGGACTCTCACTCCGCAATGCATGCACTGGGAGGGTTAAGGGTCAAAATCAGTTAGTGCCAGATATAAAATTACAATTAACATTATACACATACAGTATTGTATATTCAAAACAATAAAAAAGTTAGTTACAAAAACAACAAATTTCAGTGGGTGTATTCATGCACATTTTTTAGACTACTCGTAAGTCTTGAGACCTTAATAGCGATATATACAATCAGGCCTATAATTTCAGAGATAGTATTTTTAATTCCGAAAAACTTGTTCTGCGAATTTATTTACGTACGTTATATTCTTACTATTTTGATGGCTTTTCAAATTTCATTGTAAGATGGTTTTTAATGCTGAATACGAGTTGGAAAACTAGGCCTATTTTGGTTTACAGCATTTTTTCTTGAGATAACACGGGAAAACAACTATATCAGCGAATTGCATGTATAGCAACCACATAACATGATGACAGGCCTATCTTAATACAAATACAAACTAATCACAACAGACAAATTTATATAGATGTACAATCATTAGGAGGACACCCAGCAGGCCTTCCTGGAGACCAAACACCTTTAATACATGAAATATTATTGGATTTAGGGTAAATTAGTTTACAAGTTTATTTTGTGTTGTGGCCCAAAAGTAATTTTTTCACATAAAGAATGATATATTCATGTTCAGCACACTGAGAGAACGTTAAACAAGAAAATTTAAAGTTATATATAATTTCTGTAATCGGTTTTTGTTACATTTTTTGGTAAAATCCCATGTTTATCCTGTTAAAAACAACCTCTTCTATAAATTAGCACATAAACTCATTTGCAACACCTTTCTTTATGGTAAAGAAGGATGTAAATTACCCAAATTTCACTTAAAATTTGATTAGTTAATTTTCCAAACTATGAAAGATAAATACTTTTGACTTACTGTAACCATCATGCTGAAAATTAGATAGGGGGCCCTCTAAATTTGATTCAGAGAAAGTTGGTAACAACACACCAACAGGTAATGACACACCATTTACTGTCTGGCCCTTTGATGTTTGTGAAGTTCTGACTTTTCTACTGTTTTTCTTCCAGAACTGTAGCATTTTAGTGCTAACTTAATTTGACATACACTCTCCACAAATTATTTTTGACGCAGAACATGATTATACGCACTTGCTGATTCACATTGGAAATGTTCCTAAAATTTTACTAAAATAGGTTGTACAGAGTTCAATGACACTAACTTAAGGCATCATCTTGTATACAAGTTAATAAACATATTAATTGCACAATATTTTAAGACATTTTAATATAACGTTGAGAAATGAAAGTGACTGAGTATGTATAGTAATAGTAAACACAACTCGGTGTTCAGCTTTTACTTTGCAATTTTCAACCAGATGACAGTGTCACCAAACACGATCAGCTGTCGCTTCACAGCAGCACATTTCTGCAATACCAGCTGATCCCTTAGAATTGTTTATATTTTATTATTCATAGAGTAAAAGTTAAAGTACAATAATATGTGTACAATTTTACAAAACAAATACTGAAATAATTAGTTGGCCAGAATTACATATGAGATAGTTGTATTTTCTACAGTGCTTCTAGGATAAGTGAAATAGTCCTCTAAATACCCACGCAATACTCATTACAGTCAACACTCACTTTTGCTTACAATATTGTCTATAATCTATCAGTGTGCAACAAGGCCCGCTGTAATCTTGGCCTAATTCGTTAACTTTCTGTGTCCTTTACCAAACTTGACTTTCTGTTACTGTTTTGTTTATCCCTTTCAAGGCTTCATTAAATTTGGAATGGTGTATCCTCATTTAGTCCCCACCAGATTTACCTTCAGAACAAAGTTGAAGGTGAATAGTGCAGTTTTATTCATCTTATGGCCAACCATCTTGACTTCAGATACTTGGATGTTTCTAAAACCCACCTGTTCCCTCTCAAGCATCTTGAGGTCAGGCATTTTAACCATAAAGTCCTTTTTTCCTCTACCGTCTTGTCATCTTGGAACTCAATATCCCTGCTCTTCTTGGAAGAGTCAACTTTAAAGTTTCTTCTGGTAAATCATAAGACCATTTTACCAGGGTGGCAGTTTTCTTGAATTACGCAATGAGCAGCCCTACCCTACTATCGAAGAAAAACTATAAACATTCGAGTCTTAACCATCACTGTAAAGGAACTAAATACACTAGAAAAATACAAATGACATTGAAATTTTCCTTGTTTATTCCTGCGTTTTTTAGTGTAAAAGTAAAATTGTGATCTTCTAAAAGTTTTTTAAAAATCACGGGTATAGTAAAAAAGAGCGTAATTTCTAACGTTCTTTATCGAAAGGTCGACTTTAAAAATGTCTACAATAAAAACCTCTCGTCAGATTAAATGGAAACTTTAATAAGTCATTTATCAACTATTTCACTAACTTATGCTAGAATTTTATGAACTTTGATTAATTAACAAAAATGTTCTTATGGAAAATGTACAACATCTTGTACTAGTAAATGAGTAGGCCTACGAAATCGAGTAAAACTTCGTTCTGTACATCACAATGCCATTATTTCAAAAAAATGAACGAACGTTTACATAACATACTTGTATGAATTTATATGGATTAATAATCAAACGCAGGGCAATGTGTAGCGGTGCGTGAAATGGCGGCACTTCTACCGACGACCAGATCGGGCAAAACAAAGCGACGTTGCCGCGATGAGGTCTGTGCCAGCGGCTTTTCTTAATTTCTATGTGAACTTTGTTTCACAAATTCTAATTTCGTGGTTTATTTATGTTCATACAACAGTTTTTATGTAACAATTTTGATCTATTACGATCAAATCCACTAGGAGCTATTAAAAATGATTTAAAATCTTACACTGAACGTTGTAAACTTTTTATTTTTATGTTTTATTAAACATATTTATTTTTTTTATTTTTCTAGAATTGAGGGAGATAAATGGTCGTAGAAAATGAATTATGCGTAATAAATCAGTGTAGGGTTATACAAATATAACAACCTTACTAAAATTAAAGTGTGAGCTGTGATTACAGTTAAAGATTATATTCACGTCTAACGTTGGCTGTTCAAAGTGGCAACGCTGCAGCGCTTTTGTGTAGGACGGTAGTCAAGAGAGCGCCGTGATTTTACGCGCCGCTGCACACTGCTCTGCGTTTGATTAATCCATATAATTCATACAAGTATGTTATATAAACGTTCGTTCGTTTTTTTAAATAATGGTATTGTGATGTACAAAACGAAGTTTTATTCGATTTCGTAAGCCCACTCATTACTAGAAAAATACGTTTTACATTTTCCATAAGAACATTTTTGTTAATCAAAGTTCATAAAACTCTAGCATAAGTTAGTGAAATAGTTGATAAATGACTTATTAAAGTTTCAATTTAATCTGACGAGAGGTTTTTACTGTAAACATGTTTAAAGTCGACGTTTCGGTAAAGAGCGTTAGAAATCATGCTCTTTTTTTTTATTATACCCGTGATGAAAAAAACTGTTAGAAGATAATTTTTTTATTTTATACTCAACAGCGTAGGAATAAACAAGGAAAAATTTAATGTTATTTGTATTTTTTAGTGTAATTAGTTTCTTTACAGTGATGTTTCAAACTCGAGTTTTTATAATTATTTCTTCGACAGTAAGGATCAGAGACAATGCCTCTCCCTTCAAAAAGGAATTTCGGAGGTGTCTTTGGGCTCAGCAGTGATATTGTGGTTGTGATATCTGGTGTTGCCTTTAAAGGACTTCGTTCTGTTCACCTTCCTGTTGTTCAAAATATAGGTGCTAGTTTTTTGTTGTCACAATGTTTGTCTGTGCTTTGTGTCATCTTGCTGTTATATATCTGTTCCACTGGCTTTTTCTGGATATATATTTTTCAGGATTTTTGTTTCATTAGTTATTCTTACTATTATTTTTTTAAATCCAGTCACCAGCTATCAGTTTTATGAACACCATGTAATGCTGTTTATCTATCTATGCTTTGCCTCTGTATTATTATGTAAATTGTGGCTTTGCCTTTGAAAGTAGATAAATAAAGCAATTGGATTTACTTACTTGATTGATCTAACATACTCAATACATCACCTACTATCTAAAAAATGAATTAGATATTTTTTTCTGGAAAAGGATAGGAAATGCATTTCTTGATAATCCAAATATGGTGTCTTGAAGGACAATGATTGATAAATATTTAAATAATGTTGGTCTCAATGGAGACACTTTTTTACTCAAAAAACTGTTTAAATGATTTGAGTGTAGTGTTATAGACAGATGTCTTAATCTGCTTAAATGACTGACCAAGACATGGCTGCAGTACAGTTCTGTTGAGAACTTTTTTATTTTCACTAAGATTAAGGAATAATTCGATATAGAATCCAGAGACCAGGACAGCCATTCTGCTCAATCTACTGAAAGGGTATAGAACATTTGGACAAGAGATAGTAAAAAAAAATAATTTACATCAATGAGTTATAAGGAAACTTCACTTATATACTTCATGATAAATGTAAATGAGAAGTCTTTACACAGCTCCAACTTAGGTAAATTTACACCATTTATATTTACCTATTTCACTTTCAAATTGCACTTCTCTGGAAATTAAATTACTAAGTTGAAACTCATAATTAGTTATAGATTGTGAATAGGGGAAGTAAATAATATTTCTATCGGAAACAAAATATATTATTATTTATTTTATTTATTCATTCTAAAGAAGCCGATTGTTAAGATACAGGCAAATATGGATTTCAAATGAATGGAGAAGAGAAAATATATCATTGTTTCAAACTAAGTCTGGCTATTCCTTAGAAAGTTGACATTAATAAATAGCCCAAAAACAAATGAACAGCCAGCGATTAACCAGGTGATCCCTTTCTAAAATTTGTATGGCTCTAATTGGAATTGAACTGATAACCTTTAGCCTATGAAGCTGGGCTTTAACTAACTAAGCTACAGACCAATTATTATTATTATTTATATGCTGCTGCTACATTTTACAGTATAAATTTAAAAATACTTAATAATTTGTTAAGTGTATAGAAACGCTGTCATTATGTGGTGATTAAACAAAGCCCCCAAAATAAGAATAAAGAATAAACAAACTCAGATATTAAATGTACACTGAGCCCAGAAGAGTTTGATCAATGTTTTCCCACTGATATAAAAACTATATAATAGTTTTCACTAAGAACTGTGCATTTAACCCATTATAGTTCCACAAATGACAACTGTCAGTTCTACATTATGCTATTTACTTAAAAAAAAACTTTTTTCCCATTCATCTCTGAGGTGTGACTGTACTAATATAGTGTTTTATATATATATATATATATATATATATATATATATATATATATATATATATATATATATAGGTGAATGAGTACACACACACAATATATATATATATATATTGTGTGTGTGTACTCATTCACCTACTTAAACACGGACAATGATTCTGACCCACCCACTCACCCATACACATACTGTACAGTGATTCTGATTGAACAATTAGTCTGTGTGTAAGTGCGATAGTGTTTTTATTAACCATACTAATAACAAATATTACAATAATAAATATCAGCTGATAGAAATACTAGATATTTAACATTGCTTCAAGACAAGTGTTTAAGTATGATATTTTCATAAAAGAGCTCCCTCTCCTCACCTATGTCCAGCTGTCACTGGCTGTGTGCTCAGACTAATTGTTTAATCAGCACTGTTAACATAATTACTACACATGGTCTTGTTATGCTTTTAAAATGTAGCAAGCTGAAACATGCTCCATGTTATATTTTCTATTATATTTCATCCAGAGATGAAGTATTCTCTGTGTAATTAAAAGCAAGAGGTTTCAAATAGACTTTTTTATTTATAAAAGATAGTTTTTAATACAAAATACTTCTAGATATATTATTTACAAAATTTAGTAGTAAGTCTGGGCTAGAATTATCAGAAATTCTGGAGTCTTCCCGTGCCCCAGTGGTTTCTGGGTCAAAATGAATCTATTCTCCCTTAAACCAGAGTTAATTTTCATAAAATCGGACAAAAACATAGCTCAACTGTTAATCCTATAAAATATTTATCTAAAAGCCAGTTTTAACAATGTAAATTTTGACAAATGAATGCTTAATGTTGATTGATTTTTGGTCCATTGCTTGTACTTATTTAAACTATTTTTTTTTTTTTTAATAGAACCATTTTACATACAATTATTACAAACATTAATCAAAATACACTAATCAATCCAGATTCTCCATTACAATACCTGCAAAATGACGTATTAAACATGATTTTATAAGAAAAATTATGTAAAATGTTGGCTTATCTGTTTAACAAATCTTATCTTTTGGTCTAAATCTAAATCTTATCTAAATCTTATCTGTTGGTCTTAGGGAGAATGGATACAAAATGGCCTCCAAAATACTCCAGGCCTCCCCTTAACACGTTGACTGCCAGCGTAGATAATTTACTGTGTCATTCTGAGGCCGCCGTAGTAAAACTGTATGTCTGCCTGACGCCATGAGGGCCACCGGTAGCCCATGTCATACATGCCGCTGTGCGCCATTTGGGCCACCGGTGGCCCGCGTCTTTTATAAATCAAACGCAAATTTTAGCGCCATTTTTAGTATTAAGTAATTTTTAATTATATATTCTGAAAGCTCATAAAATAATATAGAAAACAGTCCTCTGGTTTTTAAATAAAGCAACTCTAAATAAGTTTGTATATATTTGAACTAGTATTAACGACATTTAAACAGACTAGTTTCTGTCACAAAAAGAATCAATGTCACTTACTAAACACCTAACCTCAAAAGCTTATCAGTGTGCAGGAAGAAAATATAAACATCACAACAGCTGAAACATAATATCATATGGAATATGTAAACTTTTGCCCCCACGCCATGAGGGCCACCGGTGTACCTCATCAATAACTTCACAAAATGGCGGCAAATGACCGAATGTCGGCTATTTCTGTACTCGGGGGGGGGGGGGGGGGGGGGGGGGGTTATTTCCAGTTGCATGGAACACAGAACTTGGAACAATGAATATTGAACTTTACTGTAGAAACATCTGTGTTGCCAGGCTGAAATCTAGTGTGGGCCACCAGTGGCCCTCATGGCAGTCAATGTGTTAAGTAGCAGCAATTAAAACTTGTATGTACACCACTTATAAGTAAAAGTCTTAACTATAACCCTGTATCAGTCACTCAAGTCTCAAATTTCGGGTCTGGAATTTTTCAGTTTTAATTTAATTTACAATTAACATCCTGCAACCACCTCCAGTCTAACTTGGTTTTTGACCATTCCAAAACCCAAGCTTATGTGTTTGACTCTTTAAAGTTTTTTTTTTTTTTTAGTCAGTGGTACACTTTTCCTAATGGCCTGGTCTATAGTTCTGTGTGTGACTACTTGAGTTAAAAAATTTGGGTATCCATTTCCAATTGTATAAATGTTGTTAATCCTTTTTTTTACAGTCTTTTTCTGGTTATTTGAGTTCTGAAGCATTGCCTTGAAAAAAACCTAGTCTTTGTTTAAAACATGTCCTTGATTGTTCATGGCAAAGCGAGGCTTTTTTTACATCCATTCTGTAGTTCCAAACACGACCTTCTGTGCATATTGAAATCCAAGAATTGAACTGCCTATTACTGTTAAAGGATAAGTTACTTCATCCTTTGCCACTTTTTAACTAAAGTAAAGATGTTTCTGTGTTATTAACTAGTAACAAGTAATGCTGTGTACAATTACTTGTTATTAGTTTTGCTCTGATTAATCTTTATTACCTGGTATGAGACATTCGGTCTCTGAATCTGTGCATGAGCAACAGTGTTACAGACAACATGCAAGCAACACACGGTTAAGTTAAGAAGAGTGTGTAATAGGTAAAGATGCAAAATAGAGTACAGTATATAGTACTAAGAGAGTTACAGACAGCTCATCTCTCTCTCTCTCTCTCTCTCTCTCTCTCTCTCTCTCTCTCTCTCTCTCTCTCTCTCTCTCTCTCTCTCTCTCTCTCTCTCTCTCTCTCTCTCTCTCTCTCTCTCTCTCTCTCTCTCTCTCTCTCTCTCTCTCTCTCTCTCTCTCTCTCTCTCTCTCTCTCTCTCTCTCTCTCTCTCTCTCTCTCTCTCTCTCTCTCTCTCTCTCTCGCTCGCTCACTCACTCACTCACTCACTCTCACACTCACCTGAAGAAAGTGCCAGTGGCACAGAAAATTTGTGTAATTTTGTGTTTCTTTTGTGTATGTTACTACTACTCTGGTGTTAGTGAACTTGTCTAAGGTAAGTTCGCTAATGTCCTATCTTGCATACTAAATCATTTTAAATAAAACATAAAAAAAATAATAATAGTAACTTATAAAAAAACATGTTATATATATGTACTGTACATGGAATAAGTAACTAGTAGTTAAAATAAAAATTTTTATTGTCTGTTATATGTTTCATAATTTTAAATGAAATAAATGAGATTTTAATTAAATAAATTTGATGAGTTCCTAGATATCCAATTAAATGGAATAAAACAAACAAGAAAATATTTATACTGATATTATGTACTTATGTGCATAATATTATTATAAGAAATATATACAACATTTACTAAATCAAATACTACTCGTATTTATAAATAAATAATTTTATAGACAGGTATAAAAATGTACTTAACTAAATTAACAACAGAAAATTAAGTATAACTTAATCTAAAGATAGAAAGAGGAAAGGAAATATATTAATAAATATTTTTTAAATATACATGCATATTTGTTTTTCAAATTATTAATAACCAATGAATTAAGTAATTTAATTAACAACACATTATTTACAATTTATACTCAAACATTGTCCTTCATTCAACAACAGGCGTTTATAATTTACATACCTTTCAAGTTTCTTATTGTAAAATTATTTTCAATTAAAATAATTTTGATAATAATTCTAAATATACGTAATATGCCATTATATACTTTTGAGGCTTTCCTCCCACAATGTAGGCGTCAACTCTTTGACTTTCTTATGTTTTAAACAATAATCATTGATTTTATAAGCACACATAATCAAGAATAAAAATACTCAGAAAGAAAATAAAATTTCAAAATATAACTATAGTATATAAATATATACTAGCTAAACCTGGCCCCGCTTTACTAAGTAAACCATTCTTAACTATTGTTATAATATATTAATTTTACCTTCGTCAACAGTCTTAAATTTGTCGTAGTAGATATGGCTGTTTCATTTATAAAATTTTAAATGTTTTAAATATCGATTCGTACTATGTTTCTTTGTTTTATAAAGTTTAATGAACATTTTTTGACATATTGTGTCTGAAGATGGCATTTTAATGCCGAAAGAGTCATAACCACCACAAAAAAATTTGGGACCGTTAACGGAGGTAGTTAATTTAATATAGTCATAAAATAGTTCAAGGGCTAAGTAAACAGTTTTTTAATTAACTATGAGTCGTTATTCTTTATTTTAATTGTTAGAAAAATAAAGTTTGACTGTTTACTTGATTTTATCTTAAATATAGTAACTTACAGTTGTTTTCATAAATAAACAATGGTCTGGTCACAGAAATAACTTACAGGATATGGGATGTATTATGCACATTAATCAGCTGGTCGCAGCACTATTTCAACAATGACATTGATTTTCATTTGTGAAATGTAGTTAGGTCAGGAAATGCCTTGTTCCTGTTTACAAATTTAGGGATGGTTTTTTAATTAGCATAATACGTGTTGGTACTCATACAATACAAGTAAATATCACACAACACAAATTTATTACAATATAAGCACAAAACGCACAAATATATCATAATTCAAGTACAAAATACACAAATATTATGGTGATCGATTTCTGTGAACCACGCTCACCTTCCTCAGACCAGAGGGATTCACAAAAAAATGAAGATTTTTGTGAATCCTTCTGGTCTGAGGAAGGTGAGTGTGGTTCACCGAAATCGATCACCATAATATTTGAGCATTTTGTACTTATATTGTAATAAATTTTAGGGACTAAATATATAAAAACATGCCCCTATACAAACACAATGTCATGTAAAAATTTCAAGTGAATCCATTCACTACTTTTCAAGTTCTATGTATACAAAAAAGTTTGATTTTTATACATATAGATATGGTAATCAGGTAATGCACAAATTGTTGTACTTTCTATACAGGGTTCGGCAAAAGTCTGGAACATATTTATTAATTTCAAAACCATTAAAGGAAATGTAATGAAACTTAGTAGTTATGAACATGTTCCTATACCAAACATTTAGACATATTTTACTTGTTTTTCGCATTGCCAGGTGATGGCCTATGAAGAAGTTTTATTTAAAATTTTAAATGTAAGCCTACCTCGAGTTATAACTCACTTTAAAGGTCTTTGTTTGTAAAACACAAGAGTCCAAGTCTGAGGTCAAAAGGATGACCCAGTCAGAAAATACAGCCACTCAAAGAATTTAATGTCAGAGTTGGACAACAGTCTGGAATGTATTTATTAATTTTAAAACTATTAAAAAAAGTAATGAAATTATGTAGTTATGTACATGTCCCTATAATAAACATATAGACATATTTTACTTGTTTTTTGCATATCCAGGACATGGCCCATGAAGGAAGTCTTAAAAATTTTAAGTTAAGCCTTCCTCGAGTTATACCTGATTTTAAAGGTCATTCATTGTTTGTACAGTACAAAAGTGCAAACTTGAGGTCAAAGGACGACCCATTCACAAAATACAGCAATTCAAACAATTTAATGTCATATAACTAATTCTTCTCAGTTATACAGCTATTTATTTAACAGTTTCAGGTCCCTGTTGCTGAGTATGTTGTTGATTGTTAACAATCGTGACAAACAACTGCGTTTAAAAATAGATATGCTATTTAACTAAGATAAAAGTAAGAAAAGTTTATTAAAAAAGCTTTTGACGGTAGTTTAACTTAAAATAGTTTAAGAATATAATGTTATAATAATTTGTTACTTATTTTTTGTAAAATTTAATTTCTCATATTCAGTTATATAAATTATAGCTCTACGAAGCAATAGATAATAACTATCTTGCCTTAGTCTTCAGCAGTGTTCTCTGAGTGGCTGTATTTTCTGACTGGGTCATCCTTTTAACCTCAGGTTTGGACTCTTATGTTTTACAAACAAAGACCTTTAAAATGAGGTATAACTCGAGGTAGGCTTAAATTTAACATTTTTAAGACTTCCTTCATGGGCCATCAACTGGCTATGCGAAAAACAAGTAAAATATTGTCTAAATGTTTAGTATAGGGACGTGTACATGACTGCAAATTGTCATTACATTTCTTTAAATGGTTTTGAAATTAATAAATATATTCCAGACTTTTGCCTAACCCAGTATATCTGCTACATGGTAATTTCAATTATTTAGCCAGCCATCCCCATTTTGAATGTGCCCTAAATTTTTATTTCTTGTATTTTGTAAATATTTATCCCCTTACATGTTCTTATCACGATAATTGTCAAGGATGAGATTGTTATCACTTAATAATTTTTTTTTAAATCATTAAATACCGTACCAGGTTTAAACCTGCACATTTATTTAAAAACATTAAAATCATTAAAAACTATGAAAATAATAGTATACATAAACCTTACTTATAGTTATTAATTATGTGAATATATTCAATGTGTAGAAGTAAATAATGTTCATTTCAGACAAAGTTATACATAAAATTAATACTTTTATAAGATACAAATGTGTTGGTACTTTGCTTTTCAACAACCTCATCCTACATTCAAAATAAAATAATTTGACTTCTTTTCAGAGAATAAGAAAAATTAAAACTTTTAATCATCTTGTGATAGAGCAGGGAGGGTTTTAATTTGTTCCAAAACATAAAAATAATAACAGCTTATCTGGTCTGAAATTTTTTGTTTGGCACCAAACTTATGAGTGATCATTTATAATTATAAATAATACGCATACAAGAATTATTTTACACCAGCCAATCTTGTTAAATGTATTCCGTTCCTTACTTCACCCACTTCCTCTTGTTTATCACAATGCAAAAGGCTTACTAAAAAAGTTCATTCTTAAAAATATTTTTTCTATAATGACAATATCTTACAAGAAAGTTTATCCAAGATCTGTGTTGCTAGTTAGGGTTTGAACCTTTTAACTAGAATGTAATGTACATGTTTATATGTAATACTTGAAGCAGTTTTTGGTTAATGCAATTCCTCCCTTATTTCTAGATGAATTATAATGATTGAAGTATCAAAAAATTCACCTCTATTCATAGTTGCACAATAAAGGCTTCATTGTACAATGTTTTACTCTGAAAGGCACAGGAAGTCCTCAATTTTTTTTCCATAAGAATAACATAAGAGATTTAAAATAGTCAAAAATAATTCAAATATAATTAATGATATTCATGAAATTTTAACTGTTGTTGAAATGTAAATAATTATGTTTATAATATATTGAGAAGGTAATAGATTTTTGTAATATTAGACAGAGTAAATTTGGTTGATTCAGTAGAAATTTTGTTTGATCTATAAGCGTTTGTGCGGGGTAGGCACGTGAAGTATGTGTAGTTTATGTGAAGTATAAACTAGGAGTGTCTCCTAGTTTATATTAAATTCATGTTTAAGCAAGCAAATCAAACTCTGCATCACAGATCTTGGGTTAACAGCAGCAGATTCTAAAGCTATTAATAAATGTCTAAGGGCGGCTTTATTACACAATCTACTTGGTTGGGTGTTGGCCACACAGACCGCCCCATACTGGCACTAGACGGGTACTGGCGAGTTCACGCACTCGATGCACTCTCACAATGAAAACAAAATATATGATGACTCCTTGAAGAGCATTGAGGGTGTCTGTGATGATCCATACTTCTATTGGTCCTCCAATCAGGTAGGACAGCAACTCCAGAGTCCAGTTGAGACCCATCACCAAGAAAAGAATAAGACTTTGCTGAAACCTATGAACAGTAAAAAGGCTAGCAAAGGTTCAAAGCAAAGGCTGGTATAGGTTAGGTTAAGGTATGATAGGTCAATTTAGGTTGGTTTGATTCAGTTAGGTTAGGTTCAGTTGGTACATTTTCTATTAACAATAAGCACAGAGAAAAAGAAACAGATTGTTTACTTATGACCACAGCGAACGCCTCAGTGACAGTCATGAATAAATTAAACTGATGTACATCTGTAGTAATAATTACTATGTTCATCCTTAAGGATTGGGGGGGGGGAAGGGAGGGATTGACAAGGTGCTGGCCCTGTCATTCGCTTGGCAAACTGGAATAACTACTCAATACACATTTAGCACTCTAGTGGATGCAAACTCTGTTTCTTTCTTTATTGTGCATTATGTTGCTTAAATAACTAACTGGAATCAAATTTTTGAGAGTAAAGTTACTGAAGGAATTAGAACAAACAATAATAAAAAATAACAGGTAATGTAATGATCTAACTCATAATTAAATCTTAACTTATCCAAATATACTTGGATAATCATGGCCAATATGAGAGTAAAAATAAAAGGCAGACATTCTTGCTGCTAAACAGCATGTGGACTCAAGCAAAAAATTAAAAACTTATACCAGAAAATATGTCAAAGTGAATTATTCTTGTTTTCCAATTATTGTTGTTGTTTGTCTAAAGCAAAGAGCAGTAACTCACAAACGACTGCTATGGGTGAAATATAAAATAATATAATATTCGCCTTTATGTTAAAGGATTGACAATGAAACGCACTGGACTTAAATGATTTGCACCATTTGCTACAATTCGCAAGACCTAAAAGGCTGCCTGTAATCAAAATAATAAACATTATTTATCATTTTGTTACTAAAAAGTGTGCTGTAAATATTTATTGTTTTCTAAATTATTGGAAGTTAATAAGATAAATTATGTTCTTGTATTTTGAGCTTCTATTTAGACATTTTTTACACACAAGTTATTAAATATGTATATAAGCATCTAAAATCAGTAGACCCCCTTAACAATTGGCCACCTTGATACCAGAGGCTCCACCAGATAATGATTTGACTAGTTAAACCAAGGAGCTAAACAACTTTTTGTATTACAGTTCATCCAACTCTTAAGTGTTTATATCTTTGAAAGCATTTTTTTATCCACTAACGGTTTGCCAGACCTTTCATGGATTCACCAAGGCACATGAAGTCCCCACTGGTATCATACCACAGGCAATCCCCTACTACGTTGTCCGTCCCTCTCGATGTGGACGAGGAATTGAACTTACGGAGGATTTAAGCAGATTAAAGGCAGCAAAAATAAGATTTTTAAGAGTAATAGAGGGGATTAGCTGAAGAGATAGAATAAGGAATTAAATAACCAGAGGAAGGTTGAAAGTGCTCCTACAAGAGACAGTGGAAAGAAGAAGGATACAGTGGGTGGGGCATTTGAGACTGGTGAGGAATAATGGATTGTCAGGGATAGCCCTGGAGAAAGAGGAAAGAAGAAAAAGACTAAGAGGACATCCAAGGGATGGTGGGAGATCCAAGTATGGAAGGATGTGGAAGTATTAGATGAGTGTTATTATAAACAAGGCAAGTGGAGGAAGAGGAAATCTGGAGCTTTAAACAAAAATAGAGGAGGCTGTGCAGGACTACTCATGAAAATGGAAGCATTAACGGATGATGATGATCTAACTCTCATTTATTTACTTTTAAGACATAACCTAAATATTACAGTTTACCAAGTTTTGGTATAAAATTAAATGTTTTATATTAAATAATTAAGAATGTCTGCTGTACACACTGTAGGAAATATATTCACAGAATATGTCATTAATCACAAAGGCACAGGATTTAAACAACGGAAACATTCAACCATATTTGCTCAAACAGTAAAGGTCACCTTGCAACGGAAGCTCCAGACAGACTAAGGAATATAATTACATTTACTTAAAGAAATGATGTAAACACGTTGTGACAAGTCTCTTTGAATCATAGATAAACGTTACTGATGTCCATTTTCGGCTGGTCCAGAAAAAGTTGCTGATTTTATATAAAAAGTAAAGGGTAAAATAAATACTTTTTTCATTCCGCCACCAATCTTGAGGTTTCAGCAAGACCGGTTTCGAATGATGCCATCCTCCATTGTCACATGTACTTCACTCTGTGCTTTCACTTAACACATTATGTTACTTTAATAACTTACTAGAAACAAATGTTTTAGACTAAACTGATTGAAGAAATTACGACAAATAATAATAAATAATAATAACAGGAAATTTAATGTTAAGTGAAAGCCCAGAGTGAAGTGCATAGTGAACCTGAAGATCGAGGAAGACATTCTTCAGCACTGGTTGAGCTTAAAAACTCAAATGTTTAATTTTGTATTGTAACATTATTTTATGATGATTTTTTAAATTTCCGTGTGTCTATTTGAATAGAAATCACTTTTCTTTTACCATCTGCATTTTCACAATACCTTATTTTCTTTGGAAACCTATCCTACAGTTTTCTGAAAATTAGTAGTAGTCAAGGTTTTGCTAACTCACGGTGTGAATAAGTGTAGTTCTGCTGCTAATGTACATCTGATTGCTATTCAAATTAGTACTACACACAACACCAACAGTTTTTATAACCTCAAAATTTGTCTGACTCCACTAATAAACATACAAGTGAATATCAATGTAATATCTATTTTAAAACCTCTTTTAAAATAATAAAAATACTTATTTCACAACTTGAACACATTTATGATACATGCATAGTTAAACATAATTGTTTCATCCTTAGAGGAGAACAAAAATTATCATCCTCCTCTTGATTAGGGTTGTCTACTATCTAATATGTAAAACAAACTCAGATGATTCTTAAGTCCAACCACTATTTTTAAAACATCCCCTATTTACAAACTGATTTAATTCTTATTCAGAGGATTAAATATAACAGATATTTTGCCTACATGTCAATCTTCTGCCGAGCTTTACTGTAGCGGGAGGTACCGAGGCCTGGCTCTTCCTCAGCTCTCTGTTCTACTGCAGCCCTTACGGAGCCCACACTTGCCCAGAATAGCCAAATATTGATCAAAAGAAGTATGCCTATGGGGGCATAGAAGTATGGAAAAGCCGCATTACGACCTGTAGAAAAACCTGATAAGTAAATACATATTATTTTATGATCATTATCCATTTAAAACTATATATTTAATATTTATAAAATGTCATAATATGCATTATGGATAGTTATAAATGAAAATATAAAATTTAAAAAGACAGCCTTTATGTTAAAAATTGCTTGACCTAAATAAATTATATAGGTATTCAATAATTTTAACGATAAAAAGAGGGAGAAAATTAGAAAATATATATAAACATGCTTCAGCTTCTACTTCAGTAAGCTTTAAAATTTTGTAATTTAAAAAGGGACACTGTAAATGTGCAGATTACTAAAATTATTGTATATGTTAATCATATCTGTTATCTGAATGTAATATGAACAACCTAATAATGAACTAGACAATGCAAATCACAGAGAGATCAGTTGAAGCAGAAAGCTTGGTAAAGCCTCGTTTCTATTCATACAAGTCTCGGGCATAAATTGTGTGACATGTGCCAGGCACAAGTGCCTCGAAAATGATCTACTGTTTCCTTCCCTCATGGCATGTACACTACGTACATGTCTTGGTCCGTAGTTGCATAGCACATTTTTGTCCCGGCACTTGTCCCAAGACATGTTGCAGACCGTTTCAAATCGGTAACTTGAACCGGTATAAGACGCACAACTTGTTGAGAGACAAATTTATGGAAATGGGGCTAATGTAATGTTCTTTTTAATATACTTAATTAGTTTTTTTTTCATTTAATAGAGTTTAATAATTACACTCACTCTGAAACCAGCAACTCTGCACCCCAAAATTAGGTTTGAGGTATGCATTTGGCACAATAGGGGTTAACTCCACGAACATGGTACCCACAGTAAGCAAGAGAGGGAGAGTCCAGGCATACACAGAATACCACAGGAACCTCTGTTGCTCTAGGTGCGAACTCCAGCTCATCTTGTGACTGTTTGTAATAGAGATTATTAAGTATATAAGTTGTTCAAAACTGTAAGTTTTTTAAACATGTAAATGATTACTGTAAATAAGACAAAATACATAAGATCTTTATTTCTCTGTTTTTATACAATCAAGAATTGTCAGCTGTGAACTACATGCTATAAGCTACCCTATCTCTAAAACTAAAATACCTCAAAATAACACTGTCGACAAAATTCTTTATAGTATAATTATCCTGGAGTATTTAAGCAAGGTAATATTTTTTAACCAATTTATTTAAGATTATTTGTAAATTGTTTTATTCTTAACAATAAATAAATGTTTGCTATGATGTACAGTAATAATTTCACTAAAAACTCATAATTAATCTTCTTTTTATTTCTTTCCTGACAACTTGACCATTTCACAAAACCAGACAATAAATGTTCTTCAACTCCTACATCTTGAATAAAATTTCCAATCAAACTATTATTGGTAGAAAACTACACTTTTACATAAACAGCGATAAACGTTGACAAAGGTTTGTGCATTCAGAAGCCTTCTATTAGATAATGGCGACGATATTCAAGATGGCTATCCAATGAGTTATAGTCACAGAACCGGTAGACCACAATAATGTCAACAAATGATTCATTGGTAAATGCCATGACCATTCAAAAATCAATTATCTAGCATTAACGGCATTAGTTATGTGTTACTTCAACTTGTAGTGCACAATTGAAAAGCATATAAAACAAAGTTTTATACTACGACAATAAAAAAATCAACTAATTATAACTATTTAATCCTCAATCAGCTGATTTAGTCAACAGATTCAGCTGGTACAGAAAGTACAGGTACACAGTCATTAGTTTGGTGTTTATAACCAATATGATGAACCATAATGCTGTGTCCTTCTCAATTTTTTTTAATGAAATGTCAACATTTGTTCATGTATGACCCCTTAATACACCATTTTAAAGATCATTAAATAAGGAAGTTTTTTTCAGTAATTGAACGTAAGAATAGAAACAATTTAACTGCTTTAATTGAGCCTTAAACTTTAAAAGGAGAAAGTCTGAATCAAACATTTTCAACTTTACAGTTATTACAAAACGTTGTATAAGGGGTTGCTATTTGAGTACTATGTTTAATTTATATGGAATTTAATACTCTTTCAAATGGTATTACTTTCCATGTCACAAATAATATTGGTTTGGTTTTATTGTCAAACTAACAGTAACAAGTTGTGTTATTTTTAAAAAAATGACAAAATACGCCATTACAGCCAAACGGTTCAGAATCAAACTATGGTTTATATGAACTTTTTTGTTCCTTTTTGTCAGTGGAACCAGCTGGAAGTTAACGTAGTTAGTAGTGACTCACCCTGTATATATGCAAGAAATGCATTCCCTCTACTTAAAAAATACGGCATTACTTTAAATTAATTAAACCAGCAGCATTTTGTGCTAGTGAAACACTAAAATGTCCTATAAAAAATACTAAAAGAAGAATGGAAAATTATAACGATTTTAGGTCCAAAATTAACAGAAGAAGGGTACAATGAAGAAAAACTACAGAAAATAAAACAACCCAGACAGCTGACATTAGAATGTAGAGATTAAATTTGTAGGGACATGTTACTAGACTTTACCCCCCAAATGACTCACTAACAGTCTCACTTCCATTGAAAAAGTCAAATCAACATCATGGATTTGCCGAGTAAAATTAGACTTATAAAAACCAAAAATTGAACTATAAGATGTTACAGATAGGACAATTTTTAGAAATAAGGCAGAACAGTGGATTTTGTTGTTAAAGAACAAGAACTAAAGAAAACAAGAACAAAATGGACAGAAGAAATAAAAAGAAAACATTGATCAAGAATGACCCAAATAAAGAAGAAACAACGTCAAAATGCTTTGCATGATCCTTCTGGGTCCATTCACGATAAGTAAGTATATTTATTTGTATTTTCTTATTGAACAGTATCCCTTTTCTGATACTCCAGAAAATAATTGTAAAAACCGAACCTTTGGTTTATACATGTAGAAATAATATTATGCTAAAGAGCAAAGCCATTGGAAAATATAAATGAAATTTGCTGAAAATGTCAAAATAATATTAACAATATTATGAAAAATTAATTCTCCCTTTGCTTATAGCAAATAAAATATTATGTATAAAGAAAATAGGTATATTTGTGTACATAAAACTGAAAAAGTAGTGAGTGAATGAACTTACTTGACAATTTTACTCAACGTTTTATTATGTACAACAATGTTTTTACATATTTAGTTCCTAAAATTTTAAACGGAAACAGGACCATTTCAAGCATTTTTAGACCAATGTATATTTCACAAAAATGAAAATAAATGTCAGTGCTGTGAAAGTGCTACTATGACAATGCTACTAGCTGTTTTATGTGCAGATTATATCCAAATTACGATTGTTATGAAAACAACTGTAAGTTACTTTATTTCAGATAAAATCAAGTAAACAGCCGACCTTTATTGTTCTGTCAACTGAAGTTAAAAATCCCCAATAGTTAAAAGACAAGGCTACAGCAAAGCGTGGCTGGTGTTGATAAAAACGTTCTTAAATTTAAATAAAAATACTTTTGGAAACAAATTAAGGTTTCATAATCATAATCATCTTTATTGCCATCAGAATACAATAAGTATTATTGACAACGTCAAAGTCATGGTTATAATACCAGGTCAAAAATTTTAAAATACTAAAAACTAACTTACTGACTATACTTATATCAAAAAAATTATTAATCAAAATTACATTTTAATTGAAGTACAGAATTAAGTTTTTACTACATGGGGTAGTAAACTACAGCTAGTACCTAAATTTATGAAAGCAGGTGATGACTGTAGAAAAACATTTAACAGTAATTACATTGAGGAAAAAACTACAATTGAATGTTTTCAGTTGAAAAAAATTCATCAAGTGAATAAAAAGGATTATTTAAAAGCCAATTATAGAATTTTCTATTGAAAATTTCACAGGGGTATTTATTTATTGTCAAGTGGAGAAAGTCATATACTTTTAACGCTACAACAGTATGACTGTTTTGTGTTTTGCTGAGTCTATGATAATCTATCATGGTAGTATTTCTATTTCTTGTGTTATAGTTATGCTGGTTGGGTTTTAATAGATTCTGATTGTTAAATAAATAAATGATGAGGTCATATATGTATAAGTTTATTACTGTTTGTATCCCTGATGCAATAAAAAGTGGTTTACAGTGATCAAAGAAGTTTGAGTCAGTTAAGATCCTTACAGCTCTTTTTTGTAGAATAAGGATATCTATAATTTTACTGCTGTTACCCCACAAGATCAAACCACACCTAATAACGAATTGGAAAAATGCAAAATAAGATACTCTTAAATAAGTTTTAGGAACAGTATCTCTGAGACGTTTTAAAAGGAAAATGACTCTAGAAGTCCTAGCTGTTATGTGTGTTATATGTGCATTCCAATAAAGATTACTGTCAAAATGAATTCCAAGGAACTTTACTGTGCTGCAAAATTGATCTGTGTTGTCCGAAAGGACTGGTCTAAGGCCGAAAAGAATATTTTGAGTTTTATCGTTATTTAGTAGAAATTCATTTGCTTTAAACCAATTAGAAGCTTCTTCATAAGTCTCTGAGACAAGTTGTTGTAGTTCATCAAATGTAGGACAGGCATTTATAAAAGTTGTATCATTGGCATAAAGATTTGTGTTTTTCGCATTGACATATAAAGGAAGATCATTAATACTCATTAAAAGTAAAATGAGTTTATTTATATGCCTCATTTCTGTAATTAAACACATCTCTAAGGACATTAATGGGTTTAACTAAAGGAATAAATAGTTTAATACAGTTTAAATATTTAAAAATACATGAAAATTAAACTTACGTGAGTCTCCACCATGTATCTATACATAAAACATTCAGCCAGAAGAAACAGGAAACAAAGGACAGCTGAATTAAAAATGCTGAAAAGAACAAAGGGGAATTAAAAATGCTGAAAAGAACAAAGGGGAATTAAAAACACAGCAATAATAAGTCATAATCTTCATATTGTTTAGTAAAACAATTATTTCACACATAATAAAAGCATAAGAGGAAGGAATTAATAAATTATATCATATCATTCAATCGCAAATAATTATCAGTTATGAAGAGATGTGTATATGATCTCTGTCAAGCCTGATTCTCAGTTCTCTCCCC
Source organism: Stictocephala bisonia (assembly GCA_035578905.1). Lineage (NCBI taxonomy): Eukaryota > Metazoa > Arthropoda > Insecta > Hemiptera > Membracidae > Stictocephala > Stictocephala bisonia. The sequence goes on along the minus strand of JAQJVL010000771.1, from coordinate 294,810 downwards.
TACATAACATCCAGACCCTGACTACCACCCAAAATGGACACCCCAAACTTCTCTACTAGTATCTACATCGATGGCAACAACTAAGCGGACACCATATCGGTATTCAGAGGACTGAGTATAGAACCCATCGACTAAAATCTCCACAACACTTTGTTTCCAAGTAGCTGGGTTACAGCACTATGCCACTAATACTGAAATGTGATTATAGGTGGACCGTATGTGACCACCGACTAGGAATCATTGATCTAGTACAAGTTTTGTTATATATAATTTTTGTTCTATTTTTTAGACTTCACTTGCCAGTTTACATGGGCTTGCAAGTCTATGTGTGAACTTTAATCAACGAGTGAAGTACTGATCTTTAGCTCAGTTGGGAATTTGAATATTGGACATTCACAGTCCGAAAAGTTGGACACTGAGCCACCGTGTCAGCAGGATTTCTGTCTTAGCTTAGTATGTAGAATATACTGCAGTACTGAGATGGTCTCAAAGAAAGGTCTGACTACACTACTACTTTTTTTTGTGGGATGAGGAGGTAACAATTCATTTATGAACAATAGTAGACTCACAGTTTCCCAAACTACTCACTAAAAACCCCCTCTTCTACTAGGACCAACCTGGAACTGTTTATCACATTACTTCAGGTTAGGCTTATTATGTGTTTGCGTTCAAGCATTGCCGCAGATCTGCTCCTTTACCCCAGAAATGCCCTCAACATACTGAGCTACACGGTTCCAGGGGTATTCCCATTGGAGCATATCGCCTATCACATGATCCAGGCCGAAGTCATGGACCTCTGTAGTCAGAGTGTCTCTTCTCAAGGCCCAACTGTCACAATGGAAAAAAGTGTACTCCGTTGTATTGTGGACCCAAAGCAGTATATGCACTCAGGGCTCTCCGCCTTCCCCATCTTGTGCAGGTAGGAGTGGAAAATACCCGTGGTCAGAAAGATACTAGGTCATAAAGTAATTGACCTCCTCATAACCTGACTACACTGCCACTACACATTTATGTTGTCACAACTGATTATTGTGGAAGTGTAACGTTTGTGAATAGTAAGATGGCTGTGATCTATGTAGACCTGCAATATTTTTTTTCTCATATATTATTGACAAGGTATTTATTTTACTTTATGAATTTACGCTGAAGCAAAGCTACTTAGCGGTTAATTGTTGTAGTGATTGTATACGTTAGGAGTTAGTCCCAGTCTTCTTAATACAGTGTCTGCTCAATGGGTACGATGAAGACAGTACTAGAAAAGTCTGGTATACCCATGTTAGGTGGTGGCCAGGATTCAGATATTGTTTAAGGGAGAGACATGAAAATCAGGGTTGTCAATTAATAGAAAATTAGACCAATACTATGTGGTTCGGATTCCACGTAAAGCTGTAGATCCCTTAGCTGTCCTGGATATTGGTATATTAATAAATGGCCCTATCTGAGTATAAGTCAAACTCAGTTGGTAACAATAAGTACGCAAGTTCATCTACATTCATCACACTCTTAAGCCACTCATATTTGTCCATAGCGTTGTGATGAACGTCTTATTAATAAATTAAAAATCATTCAACGAAGTAATGAAAATAAAATAACTGACTGACCTAGCGTGACACAAACAGTCTTGGAGAGGCAGCCACCAATGAGTTGCACTGTCGCTAAGGCAATGTAGCCTACTGCCAAGCTCACACAATGACAGGAAAGACTTTTGCCTTGGGTGTCTCGCAGTTCAGGTATGCCCGTGAACACGATAGCCGTTAATGCCAGGAATGGGACTGAGATCAATAGACCTGAAAAGAGTTTGAGTTGTGGATAAATATAAGAGCCAAATATTAATTACTTAAAGAAGAAGGATAACGTTTTTGCTTTACACAAGTTTTGTTTAGTAACACATTGTCTGGCTCCAGATTTCACTTTACCCTAAATTAATTAATACTACAGTTAGTTTTTATCACAAAAGATATCTATAGTAAACATGATATTAGCACATCTTTACTACAATATGTGGTTGGAGGAGATGAGGGTAGCACAACAAAGGAAGTTAACTTACCAACTGGATAAACAGCCATGGCTACCCTCTCGATCACAGTGGGTGGAGGAGGATCTGGAGGGTAGCATAGCAAAGGCAGAGTGACTGCCTCACCACTATCCGCATGGGAAAAAGCCTCCAGACAGTAGTGGTTCAGGTTGTACAGTTGGGAAGACTGGAAAGGTACCAATAAAGATCCATTGCATAGTATATGGAACTCATCGCTGCTGTCTTCTTCGGGCTCTAAGCGGAATCTTAAACAATATTTAGCTAGAATTATTGCAAATATAATTAAAATTACACTTTTTTCTACTACAGATTGGTCTAACAAGGCTAACTAGATGTTTTCACAACAAAATATTTTTCAAAGTCATAATGAGGAGGAGGGTATAACAAAAACTGCTTAAAATTTAGTTTCCATCTGTAATTTCAAAGTTTTGATTACCATTGTTCTTAAAATAGGACTTGAATGAGGTATTTTAATCTGGATGATACATTAAAATAAGAACTGAAAATCTACTAATTATTGAACACGTTCTTACAATATTCATTAAATAATGTTTACTAAAAATTCAATCTCTAGAATACTACTCACTTTCCGTACTGACAGGGATCCCCAACAACAACATGAAGGGGCTCCGAGTCTTGGCCCTTCACAGCCTCAGTTCCGTTCCAGAATTCAGGGTCAAATTTAAGTGTTGAGTTCTGACAACCTTTCCCGACCTCAGTGATGGTCTGGTTGGGAGGACAACATTTGGGCACTATACATATCCTCTCAGCAGCAGTCAGCCAGCCTGGACATATAAGTACATGTCAGTGATGGTCCGTAGGCAGGTCAACATATGGGCACTACTCGTGTGTGGGTGGGTTACCTTAAGAAATGTAATTTCAAGAGATCCTTCTCTTCCCTTGTACACACATTATTTTGGGAGGGGAAGGGTGAGGGTAAACAGGTAACTTTCAATAGATGCCTCTCAGCAGCAGTCAGCCAGCCTGAACATAAATACATGTCAGTGATGGCCTGGTGGGGAGGACAACAGTTGGGCATTTTAACGCTCCCTTTGCTGATGACTACTGGATTTAAACAACAAAAATTTATTTGTGTGTGTAGTTTACTTTTTTATATACAAATTATTTATGAAATGCACTGGCAAACTTCAGGAGGTTGTTCCTGAGGCAAAAAGGTACTTGTTAACATAGGAACCAAAACTGTTTGTAACCAGCTTTTGTTACCTCTCAAAAATGGTTTGACCAGAAAACTTCAAATTTTTCAAAATTTTGTGTTTAGTGATTGTCAATTATTTATAATTAATTAACTATGGCAAATAAACATAATATAAAGAATTTATATTTTTAATTCATTATTTAATCTACAGATTCATTTTTATATCCATTGCTGCACCAATGTCGATCCACAAGTCAGCAACCTAAGATGTTTAGATGGACCAATAAAGCTGTAACACTTATCCCTAAGGCCTTGCTCTAACATTCGGCTAGCTTAAAATGTGTACAGTATTTAAGAAAAATTTAAAAATCATACAGTATTTGAAAATAATTTCTTCGTGTAATTTTGCCTAATGTAATCAATGTAAACCTCTAATAAATACACATGCACATGCCCTACTACTTTTTGAAAACTAAAACAAATAAAGCTGGAAAATTGTTTCGATAACATTTTTAATATAATAAAATGTAATAGAACAGATTAAAATGATCAATGTTTCAAGAAGATTGCGTATGGGGTGGTTTGGAGGATATCAAACACCAGTAAATGATATTGTAGCGGACATGGCAATAAACAAAAGCACCCCACTCTCCTTCTGCTGCAAATTTTTTCTTGTTCTCAGGTGTCTCGAAACTTCCAAATAGTGCGCTAATTTTCATCATTACTAGAACCTTCCTGAATGGTGTCTTCAGCCTGAAGTGAAAGTGATAGTTAAGTGACATATATTGTACAAACAACAACTAGATAGTGATAAGTGACATTAATTATTGTAAATAATAGTGGTTTAATTTATAGTGTTAAAATAGTGTCTGTCTGATATATAAATCTGGAAATATCTCGAAGTGTGTAGTTTGATTAATTATTGAGTGTGAATACAAGTACAGCCACTCACTAATAAGTGTGATTATTAATAGCCACAAAGTGGATATGCCATATTATTTCGGAATCTGTGGCCCGTAACAGTATTTACATGTTTTCTGCCCAACCTGCTGATGGTAGCTAAAGAGTATTAGGAGAGATTATGAAATTACTGTAAATAACAAACTCAATAGTACATGCTAATTGAATTTCAAACATACTCTACATCACTCCAGTTGCCTGAAGTGGGGGAAAACCTAATTATACTAAATATTGTGGAAGTGATGCAGCAATATTAGTTCAGAGTATGAATATATTTACGGTTTTATTCGTATCCCTTTATCACAAATCTTTGAGATCCCAAGTCACAGAAAAACATGGAGCTATCTTTTAATGACGTCTTAATCAGTATAAAGGTCTCACATATATCACAGAGGCTTGTGTGAGAAGGATACGCCTTGAACAAGAAAGAATGGAGCAGAATGAAAGCAGCGAAAATGAGATTTCTGAGATGCTCTTTGGGCAAAATAGGAAATGAGGAAATAAGAAGGGCACTGGGAGTAAATAGTAATTAAGGAGAAATTGGACAGATTATCTTATGGTAGTACAACCGTGTCAAAAGAATGGAGAAGAGCAGGTTGCCCATAAAAATATTGGAAATTTGGGAAGAAAAAGAGCTAGAGGAAGACCAAGAAAGGTGGTTTCTTTTAGAGGAAGACCTCAAAGGATGGTTTGAGGGTGTCAAAGAGGAGGTTTTTACAAGAGGGAGCAGTTGGGAACAGATCGAGGAAAAGAGAAGTTAGTCGGACAGAAGATGATGAAGAGCATTTGTCAAAACAGAAACCAAGTGAACTGGAACGGAATCAGGATATGTATGTATTCAATTAAAGACCTACCCCCATCTACCTTCTCAGCAGCCCTCTACTAATACTGAACTATTTTAGTACAAAAATGAACACTCCTAATTATTATCACACTTTTGACAGTTATTCATTATTAAGACGCTGATTGTAGAGATATGGATGGATATGAGGAGCAAATGAATGTGATGAGTGTGAATAAATTAATGTAGTCAACTAAGGTCGACTGTTCCTAAGGACCTTTTAGGTCCTTTTTATTTTTAGTCCAATATCCAAGTCAACTAAGGGACCTACAGCTTTACGTGGAATCTGAACCACGTAGTATTCGTCTGATTTTCAGCTAAGTGACAAGCCTAACACACAGTTTTCTTTCCTATACAAAATCCAAACCTTGACTACCACCCAACACGGACGCCCAGACTTCTCTAGTAGTGTCCACGTCGATGTCAAACATTGAGCGAACGCCATGTTGGTATTAAGAGGACTGAGCACAGAACCTATAGCAACAATCTCCACAACAATTTGTCCCCAAGTAGCTGGGTTACAGCACTGCACCGCCAGTGTCGACTATTAAACTATCTTTACACTTCTAACACCATGTATTTGTTTTATAAACAGACTGCTTTTATCTATATTTGCAAAAGTATAGTATATTTCTGTGTATGCACTAATACAAAGATAGTGTATGTATGATCAATGATATGGGGTATTCAATGTTCACACAGGTATAGTGATTGAGAAGTTACAACCAGAGATAAAGGAATGAAGTGGAGAGTGATAACAATTTTCGCAACGAGCATGACTTGTGATAACAGGTGATTGCTCGTGTAGTTACAGTATGAAGTATTTGGCTATTTTTGCTTGCCTTTACTTCCTAAAGGTATATAAATACTTCCACATGTACGAAAGTACTCATAGGGATACAAGTAGAAATCCGTGTGATTTTATCTTACCGTTTCATTGCATTCTACATTTAACTACTTGAGTTTTTTCATATCAGATGGATATTAGGTTTATTTTAAAGAGAGTTCCACTCAACCCCTATATACATAATGGATCAAAAAGGCCCAGACACAATGTTGGACAAGGACAAGGAAGATGTCCTTGTCCATGTCCAAGTACCTTGTCCAGACAAAGTAATAGTACTTCCCTCCCTAAAAGCATCTACACACAGATTTATGGTTCTGCTTCCAACCTCACATAAGGGTTGTAGTTGTGGTGGTTTTAGCTCACTGGCACGACTTTTGATGGTCCTTCATCAAACTCTACACACAGAATTGCGCCTCTGCCTCACACCCTACACAAGGACTTGGACATGAGGTTGTTTTAGCTCACATTGTGCATATGAATACAACTTTTAATGCCACTGCTTCAAACTCAAACGCACGGAAGCAAACATAGCAAGAGTTGTCAAAAGATGGATGAACTGGACACGGATTACAATGTGACTTCAGACACGTATTCTTAATTTATTGACAGAATCTGTAGATACGAATTTGGATGGCTCTACACTATATTAGCCATAGATCGAAGTCAATGCTCTATTCTGATTGTATTTAATTTCAGCAAAGCCCCCGACATAGTTGATCTCAATATTCTTTTAGCAAAACTGAGAAGGTTTGGTTTTTCTAAAAACACTTTATTTTGGTTGAGATCTTATCTAATTATAGGTTAGAGGAGCCAGTGAGTGAGTCGCGGAAATGAACGTTCAGACTGGTGGTATTCCACAAGGATCAATTTTGGGATCACTCTTCTTTACTATTTACGTTAATGACATGGACAATATATTAAATAATACTAAATTGCATTCTTAAACTGACGACTTGCAAATATATATTCACTTTTATGTCAGCAACTCGAATGTAACTGTAGCTAGAATTAACGCTAACGTCAAATGACTCTCACTTTTGGTCACGTGAACATGGACCAAAATTAAAACCACAAAAGACATAACACATACATATTTTTCGCTCACATGCAGGGCCGGATTTAGCATTTTGGCACCACTAGACCCAATAATTCTTTCCGCCCCCTAGTCTGGTTAAAGTTACTTTTCTAAACGCCTTTATTAAAAAATTAGATCAGACATACACGTTAATTGTTTAAACTCCACTCCACGATGCAAGTTTATCATTGCAAGTTTTTTGAGGAATTTACTTGGTTCTGGGCTTAACAAAATACTGTTAATGTATTAACAAAAGATTTGTACAATTGAAACTATTCCAACGGTCTAACATGTAAAAAAACGTAAACCAAGTACGTAAGCAAACTCGACTTGAATTGCAATA